>JBCEWB010810447.1:0-11580 GCA_039654565.1 Peronia peronii
AGAACCCGCAACCTCACCGACGTGAGTTGTTTTCACCCTCTGAAGCAGACGCCGAACCACAGAGCCACTGCGTCCCTTCTTGTGTCTCTGTGGAGGAAATGATAAATAAGTCAAATATGACATCAACTATAATGGCGTATACAGTCTGATTAAAGTGTCCTTTGTGAATTTTCTTCAATGGCGATTTTGATTGCCATGATGCCTAAATTCAATGAGTGAGAGGTAGATAAATTACACAAAGCGAACATGTAGGTTTTCATAATTTTACAATTCTAAGAGCCGTTCGAAATGGCAGATCTAGGCTATGGAGCACGCGGGGATGAACTTGATTGTACCATGTAGCCTATCGACCAATCGGTATGTGCAGGAGCAAACTTGCGTTCATCCGATTGGTCGGCTTGCCGCTCTGTGATGCAAAAAGAGGGGTCCTGGTGCTCTCACTTATATTAGTGTTACGTTGGTAAGCGTAGCAGTCGTTGGGAGTGATTTAGTGTGTGAAGACTGTGTAGTCATCTGAATAATATGTGATTTTCATATTAGGTACGTAGGTTTATATGTATCGTTTTTTTAACTTCATCACAATAGTCTATTTTACGTTAGTATCATGCAGTGAGATTGAATGTGAATTTGTCACGTACCATGGGTCAGTGGGACATCTGCGTTAAATGAGTGCAGCGTGCGTCCGCATCCGCGGTATGATGTAAACACACTATTGAACCATCTTTGAGGTCACTCATCAATGTAGACTGTTCCGCTGATCAGTAACGATACAATTTTTGCATCTGGACATGTGGACATGTAAATTTACTCGAAAGTGAATGGTGTTAGAGGATCTAGCCGGCAACAGATTCCACATCTCATTGAAAAAATATTGACACGCGTGTAAATGATGGGTAGAGTCTAGTCTAGAAGTTAGGGTTAGATTTAGAATCCAGAGGGTAGGCCGGCTTATTGACATCGAAACTGTCTTGCTCATGAGAGTGGCTGTTAAGAAATGTTTTCATTTATTTTGTTAGATCTAGATAAAGAGCTATCTGTTTTTATTATTATTTATTTATTTTTTTTTGCTTGTTTTGTTTTTCTTTGTATATATATTATGTTTGTTTTTATAGATAGACGAGTCTACTATCTAGACAAGGCCCTAAATCTAGACTTCATTTTTTTTTTCTCTCTCTCTCTCTCTCTTTTGCAGAGCCCCGTGCCAAGGTCGGCATGGTGGATTTGTTACACAGAGAATTGATACAGGATCATTGTGAACTTTGACAAGAATACAGGCAAACTTGATTCATCAAGAGTGTTCATCTTCAGTTTTTATTGTTGACAGGGAACATTTTTACACAGATAAAATCTGAAATGGCAACCTCACAACAGCCTTTGACGATGCATACCGAGGTGATTATTGTGGGTAAGTTCATTAGTGATTACTATTCCTGCTTTGCTTTATTATACTGAAGGCTGAACCTTGGTACCTATATGAAGGAAATAGACTGCAGCATTGTATTACTGTGTAAGCAGCACTCTCTTGAAAGTAGAATGATGTAAACTAAACTTATCACTTTACAGAATATCTTCATCCTTGCCATGTTTTGAAGAAGTATCATAGTCTGTGAAATTTGAGTCACTAACTATCAGCTTTTTTTATTTTGTACATTTGTGGTTGATATTGCAGAATGATTTCAAAGTGCAGCCAGAAAATATAAATTAAGTCTTGATTTTAGCAGTCAGCAGCAACATTCTGGCTAAAATACTAGATGACTGGTGCCCAAAAGCAAACAAACAATACTATGCAATAAACAATAAAGACGAGTTCAAATTAAAATTTGAATGAGCAGTAAATAAGGGAATAAACGCCTTGCCAACAGGGATTTATTTCCCATCAGATTTATTTCCCATTTTATTTATAATGCTGGGTATCAGCTAAAGCATAATAGTGAAGTACAGCACAGTTGCTTTAAGGAAACATAGTCTTGTGTGCAGAATGGTCTTTCTGGTTGTAGTTCATATTGTGAAGCCATTCTCATTTTCTTTTTTTTCTTTACAGGCAATGGCCCATCAGCCATGTCTCTGAGCTTCATACTGTCAGGCAACAGGCCCTACTACAATGGCTCTCCATTATCCAATGAGTATCTCACCCAACGATTGGAAGAGAATATGGGCATCTCAATTCTAGACCAGGTAAGATGAAAGTAAAAGTGCACTGAAAATTATCATTGCAGTTTGTGTTTGTTTTCTGCTCCAAATTAAATACATGTACATGTATTTTTTTTTTTTTTTCTGCTGCGCTGGAAAATCATGATATAGATCTAACATCTACAATTAAGGATTTTTTTTGTGTTGCTCAGTAAAATGTAGATTGGTATATTAATTTTATTTAAAAAAAAAAACAAGAAAACTTTTGGCGCAAAATTCTGTTGTATCAATGAGAACACGTTGTGTCTATGTTGGAGAAATTATAGGGATTTTAATTTTTTAAAAAAAAAAAATCCAACTGTGGTTTGATAGTTCAGCTATGGAACATTTCTTCCACAAGATTGTACTGCTGTGATGTTCAGATTCTAACTAAGTTTCCATCTAATTTTTTCCCCCTCAGGAACTGGCTTCACTGTGTGAAGGCCTGGAAGGACGATCCAATAATCCAGTAGCCCTGCTATTTGATAATCTGTTTCATCCAGATGCTGACATGGGTGTTGATGCCCCATCTGCTTTGGAATGGAAACATGAGGAGAAATATGAGATTCCACATGTTGTTCTGGGGAAAACAAAACCAGGAGGCACATGGCAGGTAAACACTTACACACACAAAAAAAAAAATTTAAAAAAATTGCTCCACTAATCACAACAGCCAGTGGTGAAGGCACTTCTTTTGGCATTCCCCCCCCCCCCCCCCCTCTATTTTCATTGTTGTTCCTTAGCAGTGATTGTAAGATTGTGCTATTATCTTTTCAAGTTCAGATCAAACCCAACAAAATTGACAGTGTATCACTACCATTTTTGTTAGTATGGTTTCCAATTTAAGAAATAAATAACACAAACTGAATTTGGAGAGGCAATATAATAGTGAAAAAATATACCTTAAATATTGTTTCATGTGTTCACAAAATGTTTCTGTAGTTAGATTACAAAAAAAAAAAATAATAATTTATAGTATAATCATTAACATGGTTTCATTTCTCTTTCATTAATTTTCAGAAAATTGATGGCAATATGCAGACAATTAGCCAGAACTCTTGGATGGAGCTCCCAAATGTTCCTTTCAAAGAATGGCTTGCAAATAAGAGCAGGTGAGTATAAAGCTTTAGTTTTCAAATAAACAGTTCTATACTGCTCAAACCACTCATTTTTGCCATCATTTGTGCTGGAATGGAGGGTGTGATTCTTTGTCTCTGAAATGTGTAATTCTAGAGGCAATGATACAGTCAGTGTGTCAACATTTTTTAGCCATGTTCACTTGAGAGTAAAATTATGCAAAGAATAAAAGGCAGGGCAAGTTTGCTTATGAGATTAGTTCTCGTCCAACTTTTTCAATCTCCAACAGTGTGTTTGGAGATTCCATTTGAGTGCGAATGGGAATCTTTCAATGTTAGTTATGAGGGCTAGTTAAAGTGTAGTAAATTTTTGTTAGTTTGTGACAAGAACTCCTTGTGTCTTAGATGTAGAGCAGATGCAAGGTAGTACTGTTGAAAATTGAGACTTTCAAAAACAAGAAAGAAAACAAAAATTGTGAAGTCACTGAAGTTGTTGAAATCTTAAATCTTTGCTGAATTCTTACATTATTTGACTTATTTTATTTTCAGAAATTCAGACTGTGGAGAACCCCTCCTCGGACGTGCCACCATCGCTGATGTGAAAGAATATTACAGTGACTACGTGAGGTCACAAGGCCTTAAGAAAAACTTCAGAGACTTCCACACAGTCACCTCAGTCCAACGAGTGTTTCATATGCGGAACTCTGTGGACAGTGAGAGTGGTGAGGTAGAGCCTTGCTGTCAGAATGTCAGGCGAAACCATACCCATTGCTGGGAGGTCAGAGGATATCGTACCATTATCGACGACCAAGGTGAAGCGGTGGCACGCCAGGAGTTCTGCTACATAGCCCCTCATGTCGTTCTAGCCACTGGGGCCTATGATATTCCAAATCGATTGGGAGTGGAAGGGGAGTATTTGCCTTCTGTTGTGCACAGCTTGGGTGACTTTGAACACCTTCTCTCTAAGTGTGAAGCATCACCCAAAACTGAACCGGTGCTGATTGTGGGTGCCGGTTTGAGCTCTGCTGATGCAATTTTAATGGCTATGGAAGCCAATATTCCAGTGCTGCATGTATTCCGGCGTGGTGCCAGTGACCCAAGTCTCATTTTCTCAAAATTACCCAAGAGCATGTATCCAGAGTATCATTATATTCATTCACTGATGAAGGGAAAAGCTACCAGTGAACTGTACAAACCTCTCCCTCGTCACTGCATCAGTGAAATCATGGACAAAAAAGTTCTGGTGAGCTGCAGGCGAAGTGGCATGGTCACCTGGTACGATGTCTCATTCAGCGCCATTATGATCGGTTCCAGATCCGATTTGGGCTTCTTGCGACGGGAGGGTCGACACTTGGGAGTTGTGCCTGACTGGCCAATTGATAGCAAACACAACGTTATCGATGTAGATGCATATTCCTATCAGTCAATTCATGAGCCTCAAATGTTTGCAATGGGTCCTCTGGTTGGGGACAACTTTGTGAGATTTGGCATTGGTGGCTCTCTTGGTATTGCAGCTCACTTGAGTAAATGCCGTAAAAAAGACTGTCTGTGAAAAACTGTAATAGTGTGTAAATAGAAATTTTAGACGTTTTATATAAGAAGAATAATTTATTATCAGGTAAAATAATTCAGTTTGTCTCATTCTTAGCTTGAGATGATAAACTGAAAATAACATATTGCTAGTTAAACGTGTTTATATTTTGTGATTTTGTTGTCTGTTAGATGGACATCTAACTTGCAATGGAGGGTGTCACAAATTAGATGCAATTAGTTCTGTGAATATTTTAGAGAATAAGAAAAGATTAATATTTGGTATTAGGGTTAAAGAAGGAAATGCAAATAACACAGTGAATATTTTTGTGATTTCTTGATGAAAAAAATGTAAATATACTACATATGTATAAATCAGGTCTTATCATTCTGTGGTTTGATCTCCATCTGACCACCGTCTAAGGTTGCTACCTTTTTTGTGTGGGATGATATAACCAAATCACCTTACAGCGTTAGTATGCATGCAGGAATAATTTTTGAAGAATTTTTTGATAAATTTTTAATTTCATAAGGAGAAAACAGTATGAAACTGTGTTCGCATATGATTTTCTTCTGTGGAACCTTTACTTCAACTCCAGACCAGGTGGTGCTCTCATGCTCACATATTTGCCAAATTTGTTGTTCATTGAATTCAAACTGATTGTTAAAGATTGCGTTATATGTTTATAAGAAAAAATGATCTATCATTACTTCTTCCCTATGCAACTGGTATAGCTTATATTTACTTTGAAAATCTCAACCATATTTTCATCACATTTTGGAAATACGATCAATATTTGAGCATGAAAAGGTGCCTTCTCCAATTTTTTTTTTTTTTTTTTGGTCACTGTCAGTATTTTTCAAGATCATGAATTTTCAAAAGTTTCAATGTTAAGATTTTTATACTTTTTACTAACTGTGTTGCTGAAAAATTGTCACATGTTTACATTTATTTTGTACTGTGGTTATTATTTTTATTACATATTGCTTTTTTTTTTCTTTTTCATAGAAAAAGCTTCCATGAAGAAAGATATAATGTGCATTTGCTTTTTTTTTTTTTTTTTAGCTCAGGAAGAGAATATGTGCATGCTATTTCATATATTATGAGCATATTTTGATAGTCTTGTCATCAGAAATTTTTGGAAAAGCTGGCTGTCATCCCCAAGATGGGTTGATGGACCCATGAGTAGTGGAAATGTAAGCAAACAATACAAAGTGATTAAATTCAAATTTTTAGAAAATTGCACCTTTTTAATTATTAAATTCTTAATATTTTGATATTAATGAAAATAGACTTTGACATATCTTTATATAGTTCTTCTAGTACAGCCATGAAGGACTAGGTAGCACAAAAGGGAACCCTGCAAATGTGCAAGGGTGCATAATGTTTAAAAGAAAAAAGAGCTGACGTAGTACACATGCCTTTCCATTCTTTGTGCTCTATTGCCTTTGCTGAAGAAACTTATATAAAATCCAAAACAGAATTTTCCACGTCTGTCATTTTGGCTTGATTTCATCAGATGGTAATCAACTAAAGATATTCATCATCATGTTTGTAACCTATAATGATATAAACAAAGGAAGAAGTCTAAGCACAAATTCTAGGTTCTAGCATTATGGAATCAGTGAGATTAACATGTATTTGGAAAGCTGTCATACACAGTCAGTTATTAGCAGGACTGTCTCATGTGTATTGTAGAAATACATGTCTAAATTTACAAAAACAGAATACTGTTGGTTCTGAAGTTGTCAGTTAGTATCAGTGTCTTGCTTATTTTTTTTTTTTTAACAAAGAATTATAGATTATGTTATGAAGTGCATTATACAGAAAGATATGTTATGTTATCAAATTTGATAATGTTCAGTCATATTCTAATGCAAAACAGAAAGAAGGCCTTTTGTCAAAGACACTTTGCTAACCTGTGACCATTGTGTAATTTACCTTTCTTCGACATCACTGTTCATACTTTATTAAGTATATTGTCTTGGGCAGTAGGACAGCAGCTGCAAGTATGGTGAAGATGATTTTCTTTTATTTGTTTTTCAAACTGTTTGCTACAAGCCATGAAGAGCTATTTCTTTGATGCATTCCAGTGCCTGTATGTTTTCAGGAAGCGAGCGTGTCATAATTTAACTTATTTGTGCACTAGTCTGAGATAGAAAAACCATGGACCAACGTTGGAACATTCGCTGTTGTCTTCTTCAGACCAGCACAATTTTTTGTAATTTTTTACTAGAACAGTTTTTACTGATTTCTCCCCTTGTGAAAGAAAAAAAAAAATTAAAGTAAGAAATTGATCAAATTCAGAAGGTAAATGTGTGCAGATGATTCCTCATGAAATTCAGAGATTTCAGAAAAATTCATTCAGGTTTTGTTCACTATCGGAGAGAAAAAAACTCAGGATAAGAAACAGATGATACATGTCGTCAAAACTTTCTAGTCTTAAATTAAAATTAAATCCAGGGATATGATTTTAATTTTAATTCATTTTATGAAAAAAAAATATTGATCATGGCAAACAGATCTGAAAACTGCCATATTTTTGTTATTTCAGTAATGGAAAATTTGCCCCATCCCAGAGTTAGAATTGTACACCTGAAGCAGGTTCTAAATTTAGTGCCAAGAAAAAACATAGAATATCAGGAAAATTTTTTTAAAAATTTACTGTTTTTTTTTTAAAATTTAAATGGGATCAGTTGCTTATGTTGAGAATGGTTTGTCAAAATGTCCTTTAAAAAGTTCAATGTTAATCCCGTATTATTACCTGTATAATGTACTATTATTCATATTTACTTGTTATCGTTAATCAATTTTATTTGGGACATCGCTTGAAAACTAAAAAATAAAGGGGCAGCAGGAGAGAATATGCTGTTCTGTAACTTTGACCTTTTGAAATCTGTGCCCTTTTACATCACTGGTTCCAAGAAGGTTGATCTCAAGACTGGTTGTTGACAACGATCTCATTATTACTGTTGGTGATGCTCAAGTTGTATGATTGCTTGTCATCTGTTGATACATGTGGCATTGAAGTTGTTATGGAACTGGGACAAATACATATGTATCTCTGGTTTATCGTTATCATTGTTTTGTTTCTTTTTCCTGTTTGATTTGGCCACCTGGAAGTTGAACAAAATCTGTTCCTAGACTTTCGACTGTAAGGATAATCAGATAATGACAATGTTTTTTTTTTGAAATTGTGCCGGCAGTCTCGTAGGAATTGCATTACAGTATGGGCATTTGCTGCCATGCTATTGAAAGACACACATATTTTTCATGGAATCATTGGTCACAGAAATGGCTTGTTTGAAAACTGCCTTCTTAGAACATTGGTCTTCAAGGATTACTCTTTCCTGTTGATTTCAAATTGAATAATAGGAGTGCCTTTTTTGTGTTTAAAAAGTATATATCATTTTAAACTTTATGCTGAATGAAATTAGTGAAAGTGTACTTATCCACACACAATTCACTGAAAAGTTAAGAATGCTAGGTTTCAAAACTGGCCTAGAATACTTATTGTTACTGCTCAGTTTAATTCAGATTGCAGCTGTCATCACTATTGGAATCTTGGAATTACATGTACATGTATTCATTACAATGCACCTTGTCACCATAAGGAAAACCAGTATTGTGTAACCTGATGTTTGCTTGTATGACAGTTTGTTCATTCTGAACAGTTATTTGAATGACAGCTGTGTATAACATGAATCCATTTAGATATATGTCAGTAGTTAAGTTTTTTACATTTATAAAAATTCAAGGCATAAGAACTTAAAATAAGTACCTCAGTCCAGCTGATGGGTGGATGATTATGATGTGTGCCTGTTTCTGTTCTGTTATCCTTCAAATCTTAGTACATGTACATGTATGAGCTTTGCTTTTTTTCCCCAATGTTTTTGTTTATTAGATCAGTTAAAGTTAACATCAAAAAACACTTCCATGATGTTTATTAGCGAGAGAGTTTAATTACCTGGATATTCTCCTCAGCCTGTAGAATAGATTATTGAAGACTTGAGAGATCTTCATCACATGGATGTATGATATTTTTCTGACTTAATTGAGTCTAATTTCCTTCCCTTTGATGCTATCCTGGATTAGATCTATACCATAGTCATATGAAAAGCTTATAAATGGTTATAATTCCCTTTTCAGAAGAAACTTTTGTTTCGATGTAATGGGCCAGTTGTAATCGCAATATTTATTACCACAACAAAGATGGGAGCAATATTTTGATGGCATCATTTTTCAGGGGATCGTATTCATTTAGAACATTTAAGACATGGGTTATTATGAGAAAACAGACAACAGAAATACATGTGGCTCTCACATATTCATTGTCTAAATTGATGAACAAGAAGCAAAAGCTATTCTGTATATTGAACTGTGAGAAATTGAGGATTTTTCTGTGGTTTTGTTCTTCTTGATGTGATTCATCCTGTAGTTTATGATCTACTATGAAAGGCCAAGTTTTTTTAATTTCTTTTTTTTTTAAACCAAACCTCAGCTTTGATGCTTGTGATAATGATTGTTGCTATGTTTCTGTTGATGCTTACTTAACAATGATGGCACATGTGCAGGGCGGGCTGGCTGTTTGTGTCAGCAAGGACTCGTGCATCATGGTCTGTGTTATTTTCAGTCTCAATAAAAGATATTTTGAAGTTTGTTTTTGCAACAACTACCTGTCTTTTGTTTGGCTCATATTTCTTAATTTCTGTTTGAATGTTGTCTCTGAAGTTCTTACAGATGTGGAAGTTGTGTGGATGTGGATGAAAATGGTTCTCTGCTGAGATGACTGAAGGCTTAACATAATCACAAAATTCTTCATAAAACTTTTCTGTATCTTTGACTGAGGGGGGACACAGTGGCTCTGTGGTTTGGCGTCTGCTCACATAGAAAACGGGCCGGGATTGACTCGTGGGTCCGGCATCGCGGGATGGAGGGACACGAAGATTGAAAACCCGGATTTTTTCAGTGACTTTATGGTCCCTTGGCTTCCAGTATTACGTTCTATATACGTCTTTCAACCTCCTGGTGGTTATCTCGATGGACTTCCAGTGGGTAGGGAAGCCTGACGTCTAGCTTCTCGGATAAGGGCGAATAAATTTGGAGGTCCCTTGTGTATGTTACGCATGTTAAAGAATTCTTGGCAGTTCGAAATCGATGAAAGAGTAGGCGGCGTGCCGCTGTCCGGGCAAAATTTCAAAATTCCAAATTTCTACCCACAAAATTTCTCAGCAAAAATTTGCAACTTCTAAAAGCCGAGATAATCCTACTTTCTTTGGATTGAAAGGCTTAAGAAAAACTAACAAACTTTGATTGACACAGATTTACTTGGCAGTAACAGCAGAAGTATCACAAGAATAAACAAATAGCAATAACATCTAAAATACTAAGAAGGAAGAAGGGCGCCTACAGCTGAAAGAAAATTTGGTTCATTATACATATAATTAGCACAAACTAAACATTGATCATTTAAAATTATCATTTCTCTTTCACCTGAATGCAGTTTCGTAACTCATTGGAATATGTAGGTTTTACGTGATAAATGATCGGTGAGATGAGCAAGTTATCATAATTCTGACCAATAATTCCTTCAGAAAGAAGTATTTCGAGGAAAACAATTGAAATACTTGACATGGTAAAAGACAGACAAGTGTCCCATAAATTAAAGAAGCCAATGTCTATTTTTTTTTTTCAAAAGTAGTTTAAATTATCTGCGATTTAATCATTTGATTGTCATATGGAAATCTGGGCTATTGAGCAGTTCTGCATTTTAATGGGATTAAGTCCATTTCCAACAAAAATGTTCTTTCTTTGAGCATCACCAATGCACAGCACAACATGTTAACACCATCATGCGCAACTTGAGGAACGTTAACGTTATTCACTCATGTCAATATTTACATGATGTATTTCGAATTCAGTAAGAAAATAAATACATAATAATTAGTATGGATATGCCGAGAACGTCTATAAATATCGCTGGTTGTCTCTGGGCCTTTACTTAAAATGACGCGGACAGCCCTTTTTCAAAAAATAATAATATATGCTTTTAAAATTATCATAACAGCATGGCATAGAAATAGAAATTTTTGTACGTTTTTGTGCAGCTACATTGTTTATGTTTAATTACATGTAAATGTTTGTGTATATGAAATTATGATCTTGTATATAAACACAATAATATCAGACCTACATGGGCCGGGATTTCGTTATGCATTAAGAAATAAAGAAAAAGTCGACGTGCATTAACAGAATTTTGCCTTACCTTATTCCAAGCGGTCTCATTTCTTCCGTGTTCAGCAAGCTTGCTGGTCATTATACACAGAATGGATCAATCGAAAATGTTCCTGTGGCAATAGATCCAACCCTGCATTTCATCATAAAGTACGCTATAGTTAGATTTGAAAGAGGAGTGGGTTGATGTTTAATAAAGGAATAGGAAAGAAATTCAGCCTCGACGTTTCGAATATTTGCATCCTGTCATCATGGGCAAAATCAATGGGTTGTATGAAAATACAGGGGGCAGTGAGCATATAAGGCCGTGGAATCTTAACTCATTGACACACGGTAGACGCAATTTGCCAGCGTTAGGGGAAGGGCTGGAGTAGATACATGTAGTATGCATGCATATTTTAATCTTTTGACTCATCAAATATTGAGTTCTATCCCATGATCTGTATTCTCCATTATTAATCATAACAGTCTATGTGATAAGTTAAACAGGGGGGGGGGGGGGGGGGGGAACTATTTCTTTGTTTTACCTGACAATTTTTTTTTGTTTTTTTTACTTTTTCCCATGCCAAA
>JBCEWB010810558.1:0-16301 GCA_039654565.1 Peronia peronii
TATGTATGTATGTATGTATGTATGTATGTATGTATGTATGTATGTATGTATGTATGTGTGTGTGTGTGTATGTGTGTGTGTGTGTGTATGTATGAATGAATCTGTCTGTCTGTGGGCCTGTCTGTCTGTGGGCCTGCCAGCCTGCTTATCTGCCTGACTGCCTACTTTCCTGCCTGTTTTGTGTCTGTCGGACTATCTATCAATTGATATATCTATGGCCCTTCCATCTGCTTATCTCCATGTCTCTCGCCCTGGTGTGTGCCTGTCAATCTGTTTACCATTATTTTAATGGAAGCAATCTTTTTTTTTTTTTTTTATAATCTTCTTTATTTTACCCCCAGTCATCTACAACTTTATGACCAGTCATTGTTAAATGCGCAAGTTTTCAATCATTCATACCCCTCAACTTCAAGCGCCTCTTTGTGCATCCGTTTACCGCCTACAACGAACAAGTGAGGCACGCGTGCACTGTGAAGAACCATAGAAACTCGAGTGGGTACTTCAACTGTGAAACGTCGATCTTCCTCAAACCATTGTCTGAAATCTAGGAGGCGTGGCTCCATCCTACAAGCTGGTAATAATGCATATTGGTGCGGATTGTGAGGATTTATTTATTTATTCAAGCTCAGAATAAGAGTATGCATGATTCATTAAGGCTTTTAATTGACTAGTTGACTGATCGAGTGGCTGTTTGGCTGAATTATTGACTGACAGAATACATATACAGACTTTGATGACAAATGTGAAAGCATCTTTTAGTAAGTTACACAACAGCTTGGGCGCAACTTTGTTTCATAGTTCTTTTTCAATGAATGTGGTGACCATTGTTTATCCATTTAAAATAGCCGGTCGTGTGAGAGATTGATATCGGATGGATTGACTGACTGACTGATTATTCACCAAACTGTCTTAACTAATATATCTGTTTGAATGATTGGCTGTCGAACTGACTGATTGTCTAACTGATTGTCTCATTATGATCGTTTAAAATTATACATACATACAATACATATGTCTCTTGACTGATTACCCACATTATAGTTGAAGCTTGTGTGCCCGACGGACTGTTGGTTTGTCCTGATGATTGGCTGATAGTCCAATCTATATGGTCAACTGACGGTATACCTGACTGAATCATTTTCCACCTGATTGAATCCGATCATCATTGTTTGACTGATGGTACATCTAACTAATTAATGATTCTCTACTTGCCCGACTGACCGTATCCCTCGCTTAGTTTCGAACTGCGGGGGCTTCATGATTGGCCGACCGATCGACTACGTTTTTTAGAGCCATGACTTATTAGCAGCCCGACTTTCTGTCAAAACTGTCTGTCTGTTCGTTGGTTTTCGGTCGGTCGGCCAGTTAACGACTTGTCTGCTATCTGTCTGTCTGTCTGTCTGTCTGTCTGTCTGTCCAATCATCTGTCCGCCTGCCTTGTGTCTCTGCCTACCTGTGTTCCTCTTTCTCGCTGTCTGTTGTCTGATTGTCTGTCTGTCACGAACTTTGAATGTGAATGGGTGTTAGTTGTGACATTGTAAGTGGTAATCAGGCGGCGAATGCGGACGAGACGCACACAGGAACGGAGAAATAAGAGCAGGAATCCTCGATGTCGAAATGATGCAGAATTTATTCGAGGTACTTGTTAACAATACAAACTTCAGGGCAGCTGTCTAACTCCGATGCATACGGCACTCACTGCATTGCACTTTCTCTCCCTTCCTCTCCCTTCCTCTCCGGCTGAGCCCTTTTATAGACACCAGCTCGTCTCGAACTCTCTCGAACCTACCATTATCGCCACACATAAAACCGTGACGTAGTGCGCATTTGGAACTCTCTCGAACCTACCAGTCCTCACTACTATTATCGCCACACATAAACGTAGTGCGCACACGTGACGTACTTCACATACACAAGGCCTGACTAAAAACCACCCCGTACAAAATGCTTAGAGAGTATTTCAGACACGTTTGGCGACCCAGTAATTCTACGGGCCAGCATACGTACGCTCACAACACACACTTGCATGGGCCCTGTATGTTGTACAATTACGATCCGCTAAACATCACTCACAACACACACTCGCGTATATCCAACATGTATAATCATGATTCGTTACAGTCTGTCTCTCTGGTTGTCTCTCTGTCGGTCTGCCAGTCTCTTTGGTCCGATCAGCATAATGCTATAGACTGAATGCTCACGTAACGAGCAGGGCTGTTTTTCTAGCGATGACAAAGTAGGGCAGCAGCCAGTTGATGGTTTCACGTGAGTCAAGAGCTGCGGATTTCCGAGAGGTGCAGTCTGGGTGTCATCATGACTGAACTCCTCCATGGCCCTGACATTGTGCGTGTCACAGTGCCTTTGATGGGAGAATCCACTTCGTTAAAAAGTAAAGTCTGTGTCCGTGGGCGGCTGTTTGCTTTTGCTTTTGTTAAACCCTCAACGCAATTTATCTAGTGAGACGGCATGATTTTCAAAAAAATTGAGAATCTGTTAAGTCGAAGGAATCAGTCAGTAGATCTACTTGATTATTTTTTCGCACGTTTAATAAAAAAACACAGAACAAAACAAAACAAAAACGCTGTCATCTATCAATTTGTCTCTCTGTTGTCTGTCTGTTTACCTATTTGTCAGTCTGTCTTTTTATCTGTCTGCCTCAGTGCCTATGTGTCTATCTATCTGTCTGTCTGCCCTTTTGCCTGTCTGTCTTTCCATCCGTCTGTATCAGTGCCTGTCTGTGTGCCTGTCTATCTATCTGTCTGTCTGTTTGTCCTGTCTATCTGTCTGTCCTGTCGGGCCTGTCTTTCTATCTGTCTCAGTGCCTGTTTGTGTATCTGTCTGTCTCGGTCTGTCTGTCAAATTTTACTCAATATTTATAAATTAATACCTCTTTTTTATTCATTCCCTTACTCTGCCTTTCTCGATCTCGTTCTCCTACACGCACCATTTCCAGAGAAGCACCCCCCCCCCCCTTTCCACCCTTTCCATTGAATCCCATCTCCTTTTCGATATTGACAGATCAGAGACATATTTATATCACCTGTCCTCCTCCTCAAACCATTTTCCATTTCTTTTTCCACAAATAAGAGGCGAGGGGTAGATATTTATATCGTTGATTCCTTCATCCCTTCCCCAACCCCATCCCCACCCTTACAGCCTTTTCTTCGACATAATATAGCCTGTCCCCTCCCCCTCCGTCTTCCCTGCCCAAACCACCATCATCAACCGATCGTTCCCAACAATAACTGACCAGTGGCCATAGAGCCGACCACATCCCAGGCTAAAGGATGACACCTCTCAGTGAAATTACGTGTCAGGGGTCAGCAGTGACAAGAAGAAAACGGCCTCCCCGCTGAGATGTCACTCGACCTAAAACATCATTCCAACCAAACATGGCAGTCCCGACATTGGCTGTGTGCTTATAGGGGAAGTTTCTCCTTGTTGAGATCACCATTGAGCTTATAGAGAGGTGTCCGATTGTGAATTTCAGGAATCGACTACAAGTTTTAATTATCAAGATTGAACATTTTAGCAGCCGTGAGTGATCAGATTCAAATTTGAGAAAAGCGAGTGTTTTTTTCATCCCCTATTTTTAGATGATGAAAATATCCCTGGTGTTTGAATGTTGATGAAAATATATTCTGTGTGTACATGTATTTCTATTAGCATTTTAGTTTTTGAACAATTTAAGGAATAGACAGTTTAAGCTTTGTAAATATGGCAGTGTGCATAACAACAAAGGAGAAAAAAAAAAACGATTCGCTAAATGTGGATTTTCAATGACATATGTTTGTACAAAATAAAGTTAGGAAGGGGGCAGAGGTCAGTGGTTGTTATATGATTTGAATGGATTAGATTTGTCTTGATGGCCAAAATACAAAATTATCTAATATAATCTACAAATTTACCAGACCGTCTTATCATTCTATAATACGAGTCATTTAAGTCAAATATTGCCTAACGATAGCATTCCCCAGTAGGAGAATGTTCCCGATCTTGAAATCGATAAATGAGAGAATGTTAGAAGATGGACCACACCAGGAGAGATTATTTCATCTTCTATTTCTCCCAACAGATTGTGTATTTCAGGAAGCTACCCAGAGGATAATTCACGTGAGTTATTTCTCATGTCTTTAGTTTATTCCACTTCTGATATTATGGACGATATAGTCAGAATAATTTTAAGTTAGATGCATGTTTTTTATTTTTCTCACAGATCTTATGGTTAATCCATCGTACATATTGAAATACCTGGCATGTTAGATAACTAAGTGGAACTGTGAGTTCATGGTGCTGTAGTAGATCTACTGCATGCTAACTCCTTTCGTTCTCGTCTCCAATCACTGTCTTTCTCTTGTCTTTCTTCCTCCAGCTCTCTCTCTCTCCTTCTTATTTTCATTTCTCACCTCCCCTCCCCCCCCCCCCCAAAAAAAAAAACCCGACTTAACCAATGTTATTACTATCACCTCAACTTATCCTACCAAATTCCCTAATATCCGATGTTTATCTATTATCAGACACAGCCCTTCCTATCCCCACACGTTTCATTTAGCCGATGAAGCGAGCATTCTTTGCTGCGAGCCGGTCCGACTAGGCACTGGTCAACACATTTCCACCCTGTGAAAACGCTTGAAGCTAACGGGGTAGCCCAGACAAGTGGACAATAGCCTGTGTCTCAGGCAGGGCCGGTGTTGTAAAGTGTGGACAAATTAGGAGCCATTTCTTGGTGGGACAGCTAGTTGGTTGTGACCCACACAACACAACTTGTTTGGGGTAGTTGAGTCTTTTGGGACGGATGAAATCTGTGAATCCGATGACCAGCGAATGGACATATCACATACAACATATAGGGTACCTGCATCTGCGTTGTCGTTTATCTAACTGAGTCCCTATCTTTATCATCTTACTTTCCCCCGGTTTCTTCTCCTTCAGTCATCATATTCTTTCTCCCTCACCCTCTTTTGTCCGTTCTAGAACTTATTTTTCAGTTCTTGATAGAGCGTTGATAAGTTTCCAGCACACAAAATCTGAGCCTCACAAACTGACTTCTTGTAATTAATGATCTAGATATTCTGCGGCTTGTTGCATGCTAGTAACATGTATGATTTTGATAATCAACGATTGACTTTTACTCGTATTGATCATCCTGTACATAATGATACATATTGTTATAATACACATGTTATGCATGACTGTCAGTGGGTTTCATCTGTGGTGAATATTTTATTTATTCTAAGACGCTGTCCAGTAAAAACTTGATCGGGTAATCAAATCATTTCCTCCCCTTTTTCATATGCCTTCCCCCGTCTCTCTCTCTCTCTCTCTCACTCATTCTCTCTCTTTTTTTCACGTTGTGTATTTATCGTTTGTCAGTATGTCTGTCCTTCTGCGAGTGTTCCTCTAGCAGTAGACGCCCTCATCGTTGCCACTTTTTTGTAAACTGTCGGATCAGTATGTATTCTCCAGCTGTGTTGCATATTTTAATCATTTTGCCATGGAGATGTGTGTTTGCTGCCGGAAGCAGATCTAATTAGCTGATTGTCAACACTTAGTAACAGACAAATCTGTATACTGTCACAGAGTGAGAATACTTGGTTTGGTAGTCAAGAAAGGTGGGCAACAGCCAGTGTTTCATACAAGATTCATGTTTTGAAATGTAGGCAAATGAGTGTCATGTAACATGTAACACCCTTTCGCTAGGCATAAAGATCTTTGAAAAAACATTTTAAAGACATGAAAAATGTTTACCTAATTCTTTTTCTTTAATTCTCGTGCCTTGAAAGTTATTATTATTATTGTTTTTATCATTGTTACTATTATTATTTTTATAATAGTTGGATCAAAGCAGTTTTATGGTAGTGACTATTTCTGACATATCCAGGAATGTATTTTAAGGGAGAAGAAAAAAAAACAGCTAACAAAGCGCAGTTACGATTTTCCTGTATTATTTTCTTCTCCTTTCCTCCAGACCCGTCCCTCAACATTTCTTTCTCTTCTTCTTTTCTATCTTCTGTGCCTCTCTTCTCTCTCCCCCCCCCCCCCCCCAACGGAATGTATGAAATGGTGAGATACTGCCTACTGTCCCATCCCTTCTTCTTCTGGATTCAGTGTCACCTCCTCTAGCCACCAGACAAGTTTGGAGAGTGGCCACCGTTTAGTCCCGTTTCTTTCCCCCCCACGCCCCCCCCCCCACCCACCCCCGCCGCTCTGCAGCACATCTGCATCTTTCTCTCCATCTCTTGAAATTCCATTTTTCCCCTACCCCTACCCCCAAGCGCTGTTTTCTTTTTTCCCTTTCTGTCCTGATAATTCTTTTCGTTCAGCAGGTGCACTGACCAAGTGTGTGCATATGTGTGTGTGCATGTGCCTGTCTGTCTGTCTGTCTGTCTAATATGTCTGCCTATCTGTCCATCTATTTTCCCATCTAATTTTGATTAAATTTTATATTCAAACTTCCGTCCGTGTAAATCAGCAGTGAAAGTTGCCAGTGGATCTTTGCTCGTAGTGATGTTCAAATTGAAAGTAGCTTTTTCTGTGATGTTGTTACCCCTTTGGTTGGTATTTTTTTTATCGCAAAGTCAGCTCAGGTGCGTGTTCTTTTGGATCCATCTCCATTTCTCTTGATCAGGATATGGAACCGTATGCCCAAAGTGGTCGTTACAGCCACAATGCGCAGGTAGTCGCAGAGTACAGTCAGGTTGATGATGGATACGATAAACTGGCAGACTGGCTTGGTGTTTTATAACAATAGATTCTGGTGAACACGTTTCATCTTCATCTTTGATTCGCCAGAATGTGAAACACCCTGGTCTATTCATCACAACCCGTATGCAGCTCAACGCGAAAGCTAATTCCTACATAAATACGCATGTACACAGGCAATCATAATCTACATGAGTCATGCCTTTCTTTTTTCCCCTGCTTACCAGTCTCTCACAGTCTCTGAGTGACTCGGTTTTTGCAAACATTCCTGTTGGTTTTGGTGATGGAAATGGTGATAATAATGATGATGATGATGATTTGTGCCTCGATGAAGAACGAAAAGGGGTTCGAAAATTTGGCCAGTACATCACTTCATTCAATTTTTAGTATATTGATTTTCACAGGTTATTGTTTGTTTCTTTTAATATATTAAGTTACAGTCCCTCTTAGATTTCAAGACGTCTCAAAAAAATGAGGAAGAGGAGGAGCAAAAGGACGATGCATTTGACAATTAATTCAATTACAAAGGACAATGTGAAATCTTTGGATGGATATCAAGAGTTGGGCGGAATGAAATATGAAATATTTACAGTGAATGAAATCCTCCCCCCCCCCCCCGGGGGGTGTTTTTTTTTACTAAAAAAAAAAAAAAAAGACATACATTTTCTTCAACTGAATGCCAAGAACATAATAATAGGTGATAATTTACTTTTTGTTGTGTGTCAGAGATTCGGTTCGATCTTAAATCTCACTCCGAAATAGATGCCTACAGCACAGTGAAGTAGTGGACTGCCCAACATTTACTTTCAGCACAGACCTCAAGACTGACCTTATCAAAGCATTCGTAAAACTTGGTAACTTGTTGGTTTATAGAATTATTCATGCGCCAGAGGAACGTCCGTGTCACTGAGTGTAGACAACTCGCTTTGTTGGGAACCACAACTCTTGAAGGATTATAAGAAGCTGATCGGCCTATGATGGGATTTTCATTCAGTCCGAAATGCAGAACACTCAGTAGCAAATACGACAAGTCTTCAAAGACTACATATTTTTACAGATTGTTGCCTACATTGATCATGCCCAGTATAGATCTAAGTAAAGGACGGACATTCTCGTTGACTGATCTGAGCAAAAGCGAAAAGAGGAGAAAAAAAAAGATTATGGTGATATTAAAGAAGAGCCAAAAGGGTCGAAAATGTGGCTAATAACATCACTTTTTCTGGTTTTAAACATATGGAGATCTACAGTTTGTTATTTGTTACTTTTTAGTATATTAAGTTAATTGCTTGGAGACCCCCATCTTAAATTTGAAGATATTTCCATAGAATTACTGAAGAAGATGATGATAGAGAAGCAGAAGAGTAAAAAGGAGAAAAAAAAAAAGTGGAAGAAGAAGGTGTGATCAACAGAGCAACAGTCTTAGACTTTAGGCTTTGCAGGCCTATGCAAGCAGGAACTGTGGATAATTGGAGCATTCTGTCTGTACATTCTGGGGCAGGACATATTACTGCTATCTCCAAACTGAGTGTGAGGTATTATCCGAAACACACTGTCTGGGTAGTCATTATTATATTATGTCCACTTGTGTAGACTAGAATGTAGCTGGCAAAGGCTATTGATTATGACAGAGAAAATATAATTTAATCACAGTTATCAGAGCAATGAAATTTTTAATGATGATTTAGTTTTGCTTGATCAGTTGACTGTCGGCCCTTTATACTGTGAGAATTCTGTCATTCCGAAGAGGTAATACATGTATTGATTGATGTTCCACTACATGCATAAACGGGCCAGTATTATATGTGTCAGACACTAAGTTGTTTAGGGACGCAAAGAAAGGACGCATTTTGTGTTCAGGGAAGATCTCGGGGGGAAAACAACAACAACAACAACAACAACAACAACAACAACAACAAAACATTCAAGGGCGTATATTGATTGCAATGACATCGCCGACGCCCGTTCTATATCAGTATCTGTTAGTTACATTATTGTGTGAATAATACCTGTATTGATTATTTCAGATTAGTCTACTTTGATGTTTATGATCACTGTTGAATCCGAAATAGTTGATGCAGATGGTCATTGGACTTGAGTTCTATGTCGGTTGTAGTGGAATTATTCCGACCACAAGCGCCATTTACATGTACTACTAGTACGTGCGAGACAATAATCCCGTTAAAGCGTCTGTCGTATAAACGGTGCCTTAAAGAAGGCACCTGGTAGTTGCAAATCAGGCGGAGTGAACGGCAGTTGGTTAGTGGTTGCAAATAAGGACCCCACTAGCGTGCGACAAAACCGATGGTCCGGCGAGTCTCCCATCTCCGGGCGGTCCTCGGGGCCCCAGGTACCGGGCGGTGTCCATTGACGCCGGTCACTCAACCATGACCTGCTTGGCCTGTGCACTGGAGTTTAGACTGGCCAGGAAGGGGAAAGGAGGAGGAGGGGGAGAGGGTGAGGGCCGGGAGGAGAAAGAAACGGAAGGCGGATGATCTTCCTTGGTCCCCACATCGTATGGAAAAACGCTAGCCCCTTGTACTGTTACTACTCCGAAGGTGTGCAGAAACTGTCACAGAGGTAATTCCGCTGGAGGGGCGACAAGGTCCTGTGGGACAGATAGCTGTACTTACTGCACTGGGCGAACGGCCAAGAGTAAGATTGGCATTGAATAAAATGTTCTATACTCCGCACTCACGAGTAACTTTTCGACCGAAGTGGGATTCTGTATCTGATATATCTGCTGTGACAGGAAGGTTGCCATTACTGAACTGACGATACTGAATAAGGTTTCAGAATTATTAATATGTAACTCTCGAAATGCTCTACGGTGTAAGAAAGGTTGTGCGATGGACTTATGCGCCTACAATGAATAACGCATGCTAACTATTACTTCTCACAGCACCGCCTACCACGCACCTCATGCGGGAAATCGGTGGCAGATCAGTTTTTAATCTTTTTTTTTTTAAAGTGAACTCAACTCTCTGGTGGCGCTTAGAAACTTGTCATACTCTCAGCACTCTCAGCGCATCCATTTAAACGCCATTTCCTTCTGCCAGTGTCTTATTCTATAACAGCACGACCACATCTGCTCGGACCAGCAGCTGGCTGGACATCCTCTGATAGCTCAAAGTGATGAGGCGGATGGTGAGGCTGTCAGTCCGCGTTTTTTTTTTTTTTTGGTTAGCTTTTCAATCCTAAGAAACTAGGATTATCTCAGTTTCAAGTGTCTATCCTGCTTTTGCTGAGAAGAATTTTTGTGGGTAGAAATTTGGAATTGGGAAAGTTTGCTCGGACAATGGCATCTCCATCTCCTCTTCTTCTGAAGATGAATTGCCGAAGGTTCTTTAACGTGCGTAGCGTACACATGGGACCGCGGTCGAAATATGTTCGCCCTTATCCAAGAAGGCTGGATGTCGGGCTTCAATATCCAAGACGCCAGGGGACCATTGAGTTGCCGGAAAAAAAATAATGCAGCCTCTGACCTTCGAATCCCTCCCATACCCCAATGGTAGGCTCAGAATTTCAAATTCATATGTTCACGAGTAAGAGACGCCTAATCACACGGCCAGGGACCGCTAACAGTCGGTATGTACAGTCAAAAGATGAAAACTGTGAATGTGACTGCCTGCTGGCACAAGTTGCACTGCTCGCACAGTTAGCTGTGAACTCGCCACTCTATAGAGTCAAGATTCAATCTAAACAACAACAACAACAACAACACGGTAGTTTAGCAACAAGGGCACCTTGAACAAGTGCTCTCTTCAATCTATCAAAACACAAAATAAGAAGCTTTTGTCTTCTCAGGACATGGTTATGTGAAACTAGAAATATTTTGATACAGATTGAAAGGTCCGAATTTTGGGATCCAGTTTCTCAAAATCTTCATTTTCTTGAATAAACTCTTTTGACTCAAAGTACGACCCATCATCCGCTACACAATAGCCAATCTTATAGTCGATGGATTTATGCGAGTTAAAGCGAGATGATCTCTTAATCGTGCACGCCTTGTCTCACCCTTTACATGACCGTAGGCTCAACAATTACAACAGTAGTTGTGTCAATGGAAATACGTCTAATATACTGCACCTCTATTAAACATTATTATCATCAACCGTTGAGGTCTCTCCTCTCTTTGGGGCTCATTTTTGTTTATTTACTTATTTGTTTTTGAACTCGCTGCCGTTTCTTACGTGGACATTGGGGATGTCGCCACGGGATATTAGAAGTTTCGAATTCAGGTGTAGCTCACATGGCTTTGGCCATGAACAGCACGGGTGAGCAAATCTCAGAAATAAAGATGCACCAACTGAGAACAGATTTACTGTGTTGTCATTCTCTGTACTGGAGATCAGTAGGTGTAGCATACTTTTACTACGATAAATAAGCCAAGCAATAAATTATTATTAATTTATTAATAAAGATCTATGAGCACAATCAATTTTCAAATTGCAGAATACGGAAAGAGAGACAGAGAGAAAAAGAAAAGAGCGAGTGGGATTAAGAAAAAAAATAAGAAAGTGATCGAGGACATATTCTAATTGAATGGATTGGCTAAGTTACCTAATGAGACATTGTGTGACTGTGGACCATGATGACTGAAGAGAGGATAGTCTTTTAGTCATTCACGTGCATTTTAGGTTATCAGTGAGCGAAAAGGTCGCTGTATAAGCAGGAGCGGAGAAGAGGGAAGGGGAGGTTCAGTACTTCACTCTGTCATGGGACACGACAGGACTCGGAGCACGGCATGTGGACGCTCATTTTTTTTCTGTTCTTTTCATCTTCTTCACCTGGTCCTGTGCTGGTCGCCCGGTGTGTCAGTTACGGATTGTTACACCAGCATCGCCAATGTAGTCAGTACAGTCCTCCCCCCCCCCCCCCCCCTCTTTCAGTCACTACACCTCAAATCCTCTTCTTGTCTGCCCATCTATTCCCCTCTCCCCATCCCCACCCCTCACTCACTCGCCTTTCGCCTCCTTCCCCTCCCTCTTCCCCTTCCTCCCTCCCTGGTTTAGCAAATAGCCGTGGGTCCGTCACCCATGTAATATTATGATTTTATTTATGTTGGAGGCCCAATGGTCTCTCCCTTCCTCCATGCCCAAATACAAAAGCAAAACTATCTCTCTGGGGGTCCTAGATAGCCACTCTCTTTGCTCCCTCTCTCTCTTTACCTGAGGAATTTCATTTCCCACTGTCCACTAGGCAGGGCTACTACTACCACTGGTTTACTAGCCAGGCCAGATCATGGACTTTCTTCACGCTATCTGTTCAGGGAAATGATTACCGATCGTGTTATGGGGCGGCTGTGGTCCCTCCTTTATGGACAGTGCTGTGGTGATGGCCGTTGAGAGATCCACACAGGGAGTGACTGACCTTTTCTTGTTCCCGGTCGTTTCTTTATTTCTTATGAATAATATGATTGTCTGGTCTTACCGAGAACAGTCAGGAGATGTAATATTCCGTGAGACTGGCTGGATCTTTAGGTAGCTTACAGGTGACACATTATTCATTGATGATTTTTTTTTTATTTACATGTGTTTATTTGATTAAATTTCATTTTATTTTAATTTATTTACTTATTTATTTGTTTGTTTTATTTTATTTATTTATTTTTTGTTTTCTCTCGATCATTGGTCAATCGTTTAAACTTTAATTTGTTAATTGGTAGAAATCATGACTTATACATGATATATTTAATTTTTCAACCCCCCCCCCCCCCTTCCTTTCTCTCCCTTGCGGTAAGATTTGGTAGAAATTGTTTTAAACGCTCCCAGGGGTGACTCTTTGTCAGTCAAGAGGTGCAGTACGCCGTGACATTGGATCTCTGTTATGTTTTACAAGTAGATCTAGAAATCTAGTTGTGATAGAAATTTTGTGTTGTTGTTTTCATATCGGCGCCTCTTTTCGTGCATTAGATTGCAAGGACAACAAGAGCAGTTACAAAACCTTGGAATTTAATGCCCATACTTTTACGAGTTGCAAATGTATTTAAAGGGGGGGGGGGGGTATGGATTTTAAAACTTTAAATGCCTTTGTCTGAAAATCCGAACTTTTCTCACTATTTTGCAATCTATTTTTTTTTTTTTTAAATTAAAAAAATTCTGATTCTAATCAAATTTGGCATATATTTTCGCATCAAGACCAAAAAAAAAAAAAAACTTACATATGACGCTACATGCTGTTTTAAGTTTGGGAGAAAAAAATTAGTTTCCCTTAGAAAAGGATCAAATTTGAAATTTCATTCCATGACATTTAGACAATTTCTACAAAATCTTCTTTTGCACACGAAGAGCTGAAAATATGCAACGTTTTAGATAGTATGCCAAACAACAAATTGACAAGTTTCATCAAGTTCCATTGATATTTGGCGGAGGAAATAGATTCAAAGATAGCCATTGCAGAGAAGTCAAAATTCAAGATGGCGACGTTGCCATGACCACCATTAGAATCAGCCAGTTTTATTGTTGTTGTTGTTGTTGTTGTTTTTTCGTTGTTTTCCTTTAATTTAATCATGTCGAATTTGACGGAAAAGGTTGAGGTTGTGTATCTGTTGTTATCACTGTAATAATAATAATAAGGATAGTAACCCCTTGGAAGCTGCCCCCCCCCCCTCCCCCTTAGAATCGTCAATAATCCTGAACTTTTGGTGTGAACTGTCAGATATACTTTCCCATCTTTAGTGATTACTTTACTATTTTACATTTGTTATATTCAGAGAGTGTCAGATTGTGATGTTGGACTATGTAAAATGTCATTGTCAGGTTTTTGTTTGTTTGTTTGTGCTAGTGTATTATGTGTGTGTGTATGTTTGTTATAAGCACAATAGTGAATGTATTATGACAAAATATGGAGTACCGGTAATAGTGTGGATATAGGGCTTTTGATTTGGTGTTACTTATAGGATAATGTTTGCAATAGATCTAAAAAGACACACAAAATAATAATAATAAACAATGAAAAGAAAAAGAAGAAGAAGAAGAGAATTCTCAGAAATTTCTCTTGTTCCTTGTTTAGTTGAGACACGAATTGTCGAATGTTGTCCACAGGAGAGAAACAAATCACAGGCAGAGAAATGGTAAGGTGTTAATAGAATACATAACTTTGTTCTTTTCAGCCTGTTGTGAGTCTCTGCGCAAGACAAATTTGTGGTAAAACGTCTATGGACGCGCAGAACTTGCAACAATTATGCATTTCAGATCTGAAGTAAAGTGTAGACATAAGCAAGTGTCGGTGTTCTTTCCGTTACTAAAAGCAGTTTCGCTGCTGATAAAACATGTGTTATGATATGAGGAGATAAATTGGCTTTGAGAAGAATACCCCATCTCGACTTGAACTTTGTGAATTGGTAATGTAAAAAAGTGCGCAATTCGAAACTCAGGCGGGAAACAGATGACATTTTCTGGCACGAAGACCACATTTTGTGATCGCTTATAGCGATTAGTACTCCTTATGACAACGTAATTAGTTAACTACTGGTCTGTCAGGGTCATACATTAGCTTTGGTCAGGATAATTGGGATTGTAGATCAATATCTTTCAACCGATGTTAAATTTATGGTTGTTAACTTGCGCACTTGTGTTTCTATAGTGCACTAATTTGCTGTTACCACAGTTGGCAGTATGATATTAATGCTATTTCTGTTGCTGACACCATGTCAGCCATGACCAATATGACGACTATCACATGCCCAGTAATTCTGCCCCTAGAACATCTGGTGTTACCATAGTGAATGGCTTTTATTGCAGCTTACACTAGCACAACTGTTGTCACTGCTGCATTGTTGTTGGATCATCACCATCTCTGTGCGTGTTTACTACAAACACATTCACACAAAGCAGTCTTCATTTTCAGTTGAAACTGGATATTAAACAAGATAGCTACAACTTAAAGAGTCTGTATGATATTTCCAGAAAATGCTAAGCTATTAATTTGCATGTAACAGGAATCTCATGAACGTTTCACTTGTAGTAGGTTTGTTGTTACAGGTGACAAAAGCACTGCCAGCCGTAACTATCAAGACTTATTATACTTGTGTATCGGCATTTTATAGTTTTCCATATCTGTTCAAATATCATTACTCCATTATCCAAAAGAAATGCCATCATTCTCATCACCATGCACAATAATTCATTTTACTCCCATCTCTTCTAATACATTCTATTTCTGTCACCTCCACAGGGAAATTTCATTTGGATCTTATCACATCTGGATACGACTTGGTGCTAGTGGAAAACTTACCATGTGGGCTTAATGACAGATTCGCTTCTCCCATGTATGAAGTGGATGTAATTTGTAATTTGAATGATCTGTCCAGTGATTCATCTGCAAAGTAGTTAATGACCCTTGTGCCTCTCCGTGAATTTCAAAGAAATTTCAAATCTGTGTAGGAGGAGACAGGAGGTGTACAAACCCCGAAACCCAAACGGAATCTTTTTGCTTATATGTGTGATCTCTGTTTCGAAAAGAAAAAACGGTTCTCAGCAGAATCTCTGCAGAGGCACAGCAGCCCAGCCCATGGTACAAGAGAAGGACTCGGAGAATCCACCGTGTACATCACATGTGTCTCCTGGAGTAGTAGATGTTACTTGGGAGTGAATAGTACCCGCATCTCAAGGCACCATCATTACCATTAGATTTTCTACTAAGTGGAATAGAGATGTGCATGTACCCTGTCTTGTCAGCGAGTGTCACTCAGCTGTTGTCACACAAGTTAAGAATCAACGCACCCGGGTAAATGCACAGCCCTAGTGCATTGGAGGAACGCTCAGACCAACACTGGATGTCGGGGTAAGAATTAACATTATTGTGTGTGTGTATGTGTGTGTGTGTGTGTGTGTGTGATATTTCTAAGATGTATTTTGTATGGCACTCAGTTTCTGTAACCGCGTCATGTGTTCTTGTCTTCTCTCTCTCTCTCTCTCTCTCCCTCTCTCTCTCTCTCTCTCTCTCTGTATTCCCAAATCTGTTTTTATTTCTGTTTCCTGTCCTATGTCTATTATTCTGTCTGTCCATCCCTCCGTCATCTCACTCCCTTTTCTTCCGTCTCCATCTACGTACTTAATATCCCCATCCAAAATGCTTTCATTCCAGCGCTTATAATACGTTATAATGCGTCTTTCAATTACCTGCTGGCGACTGCCTCGGCGCTTCCAACCCACTGCCATCAGCTTGCACTCACCATTGTCCTGATCACCTGCTGAAGCATTTGTACACCGAAGTCAATTCTCGCTGGTTGGACGCCATGGTTTCATTGATTGGGCTACATTCATTTTGAGACAGAATAGCCATGATAAGTCAAGTGCCTTTTAAAAGCTGTACATACTATAAAGATTTCCTGAAATGAAGAAACACGCTCATTTTCAACATAATATGTTCTGTACATTTAAAAATAGATTTTTTAAACTACTATCTCTGCTTTAAACAAAAAGCTCCAGTGATGGGCGGAGGCTCAGATGTCCTGCCCAATTCTCTCCACTCCCTATCTTAGTTAATCACTCTTTCTTTTCCTCTTCCCCCTGCTCTTCCTTTGTCTGTCTGTCTGTCTGTCTGTCTGTCTATCTATCTATCTATCTATCTATCTATCTATCTATCTATCTATCTAT
>JBCEWB010810777.1:0-30864 GCA_039654565.1 Peronia peronii
AACATCTTTCCCAGTCATACACAACAACACGTCAAAGTTTCTCTTCTTAGTCTGGTGAAATAACAATCTGAAATTTTCACCCGCTTACCCCCTTAAATATGAATAACATTAAAGTGACAAAAGGATTCAAAGAGCATAACGAGAACAGTACATACTTATCCAAAAATGTTTCACCAGATAGATGTGCTATTGTATATTATCCATGATTACATTTCATTCAGATCATTTCTTGGTGACTGAAATAATTACATCTTTGCTTCCTTCCTGAAGTCATGTTCCATTTTTATTTTGCTTAAGTGCAAGAGATTACTTTTTAACTTACCCTATGACAAATTCTTGTTGACATGCACTGGTGAGGCTTGGGTCTTGATAGAACATCTCTAACTCCCCTGTACTGTCTGGAATACTGCTGCTGATCCATGGGGACCAATACTGGCAGCCTTGAGCTAAAATGGCATGCATTTTGTGATGACTGGTACATAAAACGCAAAGTTCAGCATATTAAAAACGCATTTCATGCAAATAGTTCAAATAAGAATAAAACTTACTATGTTTCATTAGAAGTGATAGTTATCATTTGTGGTGAAACATCTCACTTTTTGCCGAATATCATGTGAGAAGTTTTAGCTCTGGATCTGGTCTACACAAAATAGTTTCAGACTTCCTCAATTTGAAATCTGTGGTGTTTGCCACATTTAGGGGAGATAAATAAAACCCTGCAATTTAGAAAAGGAGTGCAAAGAGAATGCTTCCCAATGAAAGAAAGTTTGAATGTATCCACTGAATAAAGTTTTCAATCCCCAATCTTCCACATTTATTTGCTACAATGAATTGTTTGTCACAGATATGTGCATTCAAATCTCCATAACTAATAACTTTGAATAAATACTGGATTTTAAATCAATGGTTATCATTTCATATCACTACAGTTGTCCTCAGTTTGATCTACCAGGTCACATTATTATTTATATGTAATGAAATAGTGTATTCATCACAGATTAAAAAAAAAAGGAAAAAAGAAAATCAAATCAGTCAGCCACAATACATACATGCAGGGGTTGCTGGTTGTGGCACTGATGGTGTATAGAGCGTCTGAGGAACTGGTGTTGGAGATGGTGATTCACAGCCTAAAACATTAAATCTCAGACCAATGGAGTTGTGGAATTCAATAGGGCGGATCTGTATATATCGAGCCACAACAGTATTGAAATAATTGGTCACAGGTGTGTGCCTGTCAGAGTTTCCATCAAAGACAATGGGATTGTATGAACTGTCTGTGATTGGGTTGAAATTGACTCCGTCATTGCTATAGTAGACAATGTACTTGGTGACCCATGAATCCTTGTCTCCATGACCTTGAGTAACAACTCCCGATACTTCATAAGGAGCCAAGAAATCTACCTGGATGTACTGGTTCCTATCAGAAACACTGAAAATATATGTTCAATAAAAAGTCAAGCTCATATTTCCTTGCTGGTTGTTAAAATTCCTTCTGTCATGATAGAGGAATCAAAGCAGAATAAACTATAGGCCTACATTTGTAGGATTACTTTTCTATCTTCTTTTGGTACCAGACTCACTGTGCTGAAGTAACTTTCTTTACCAGCCAGAGTCAGCAAACTGTCTTAGCCTATACAATCTTTGTTTACCTTCACACACAACATTGCAGTCTTCCCATCTTTCCCACTGTAAAAATTCTATAACAATTTACTTGCAATTGAATTTTATACTGTCAAACTATGTTAACCATATGTATTATGATTAATATTATTTCTAGTAATAATATCATTATTTTGTTTTCAACTAAGACTACTGCATTCAAATTTTTAAAAAAGGACATCTTAGGAGAAACAGTGATGTTTGCCTTCAACAGCTGATGATATCCTCAGTTTCTAGTGCACAAAAGAAGAGAGAGAAGAGAAAAACAAAAACAACAAAAAAAAAAACACAGAAGCCTTGGTAGTACTTTGAGATGAGTTAATAATTCTAACTAGCATAGACCATGAGAAACTGGATTTGAACAGATTCAGAGAGAGTAAGAAGTTATGAATTCCACTGGACTTAAAATAGCTTAAAATCAAGGAATTACAAAAGATAAATGAAAAGTGAAGAGAAGAGGTAAGACCAAGAATGAGAATAAGTAACATTTGAATCATTTGAGAAAAAGGCAAAAGATGTTGGACATAACCTTGTTCTCTAGTCTTGATTGGTTACAAGGACGACATTACTGTAAAAATTTGGTCCCTTTGCTACAGTCTCCGGCAGTTTGCATAGTTCTATTTTCAATCAAATATGACTTATCCTTGCAAATGCACTGACTTCTTCAATTCAACTACCATTCAAATGGTTTACCTTGGTGACCAGCCACTAGCAAGAGAACCATCCTTCTGAGTATAAATTCTGCCTCTTGAGGGTTTGTGATTGATATCAAGATAGGTGGATGCTGACAACTGAAGGTCACCAACAATGTAGTAATTGCTAAGACCCATAGGAAGATCACATGCTGAAAAGAGTACGTCCACTATTAATGAATTGAAATCCTACACAACACCATGAATGGAAATAAAAAATAAAAATAAATAAAAATATTCAGTTTCTCTCATCCAATCTGATTTATAAATATTGAGTTTCCTTGTTTACAAACTATTTTAGAAATTGTTCACAATCAATTTATCTGATGTTAGGCTGTGGCTTTGATGTTGAGTTATCCCATAATGAAAAAATTATGGTATATAGGCTGAAATAAAATAATAAAAAAATAATAATATTCTGTCACAAATCAAGTCTTTCTATACTCTGTTTATGCAAAAAGGAAGGCCAGTCTGTTTTACTAAAATGTCATCAACAGACATGTCAGCATTACAACTGAATTAAGGTAATCAGCTGCAGGAGACTGAAAGATGTAATTAAATGTAATTACAATTGAATGAACAAGCTAAAGAGTTGCTTAGGCTGGAAGATGGATGGTTTACAGTAGGGTGAAAAAGCACCAGATAATCTAATTTTAAAACTGAAGGGATTTTTAAGGCATGAAACACACATTATACAACACTTACGCGGCTCTGGGGCTTTTGTAGGAGTAAGACCTGTTGGGAGGGATCCAGACAATGGGGTGGGTGTGGCAGCACTTGAGACAGATCCAGGTGGTGGAGTAGGTGTGGCACCTGATGATGGAGTGGGTGTGGCACCAGATGATGGAGTAGGTGTGGCACCAGTAGGGGACGGAGAAGGTGTTGGGATTTTTTGCGGTTGATTGCTAGGTGCACAACCAACTGCTGTGAATCTTAGTCCATAACCATTTGCAGAGGGTTTGGTGGGTACAATCCTCACATACTTGGCGACAATGTTGCGATTGAAAAGACTCCTCACTGGTGTGACATTGTCTGTGTTGCCAGTAAATGTGTATGGTGTCTGGTCTCCAGGGAATTCAGTGTATGGGACAAAGTTTTGTCCATCCAAGCTCAGATGAACTTCAAATTCATTCACCCATCTTTGGGAATCTGGGCTGCCTTGTGTCACAATACCAGAAATAAGTTTAGGTTCACTGAAGTCCACCATAATCCATGGATTTGGTTCAGATCTGAAATTGAGACAATTAAATTTCTCAGTAATTTAGCATCCAATGCCTCCTTTGACCTACATTAAGCTGTTTTATCGGCCATTACAAAGCAAAGACCAGTTCATGAAATACAGGGTGAGTCAGAAGTAAGTTAACAAATGGCTATTTTTAGACTCTACATCGATTGATTATTTGATAGCGGAACATTGTTAGTTGAAGCCAAAGCTTTTGTTTCATGTACATTTGATTTAATAATGTATGACCTAAATATCAATAAAGTTTATTATTTGGAATAAAAATATTCTGACTGCCCAGTTGCTTCTGACACATCCTGTATATTGATTCAGAATCAGAATTGAAGAAATGTTTTTATTGACACAAGTCCAAGTGCTGGACCTCAGAAATCAAATGAGTATAAGTGAATCTGTCGAAAGCTTATAAAAATAACTGATTTGCAAATATTTTTTTTTACTGACCAATTGAATGGTTTGTTTACTTTATTTCTGCTATCAGACAGTAGCCATTTTTAAGCTGATGCTTAACACTTGAACTCCCTCTTTCTATTCAAATTTGAAAGTTCATGACAACTTTATCTGGCTCATATCCATTCTCTTAAATGAATTTATTGTCATTATAATTCATCTTACCCTGGGATCCAGGATCCACCGGATGTGGAGGATGGGCTGTTGTACAATCTCCCATCAGCTGCTGTGTGGTTGCTATCCACAGAGGATGATGCAGACAGTTGGTTATTACTGATCAAGTATTCATTCTCCACACCCATGGGAATTGTACACACTGAAAGTGCAGAAGTTAATGGTCAGTAAACCAATCATGGGATTACAAATGCTACAGCCTTTCCTCAGTTTAAATGATATATTATCAGCCTTACCATAAGGACTCATGAGAAAGAAACATACATGCATCTGCCTGGATAAAGCTGCAAACAACATGACTCAGAGAATGTCCCATGTGCATAGCCTATATCAGACTTATTCACTTCATTATGTCAGACAGAGATCATATCCTTTGCACAAAATCAAGAGTAAAAATAGACATGTGCACATGAGTAAATAAGTGTGGCTCATCAAAATTATTTTTTTAAAATAACATGAAAGACTTAATTTTTATTTTTTTAAATGTTTTGTTACTCTTATTCTGCATGAAGTGTATTCCCTTAAAAATTATTCTCAGTTGTGATGGCAACTACATTTTTCTATGCAGAAAAAAAAGCACATGACCATTGACTGCATGTAATGTTCATTTGGTCTTGGTATTGTTTTTGTCACTTTGGTTACCTGGTGGTGGTGGGACCACTGTAACTCCACTGGTGGATGCTGGTGTAGGAACATCAGTACCAAGAGGCATAGGTGTTTTTGTGTTTAGATTTAAAGGTACTGGGGTAGGAGAATAGAGTGGGATTCGTGTGGGTGCAGCGGGGTTTTCTGTTGATGGGTTGCATCCAAGAACATTGAACCTATTTAAAAACAATTGGAAAAGAAAAAAGATGTGAATGCTTCACTTTTAAAGTGCATAATTTTTATATGATTTCTATATATGTAAAAAACAACAATAACAATAACAATAATAACAACAACAACAACACAACAAAAAAACTCATGTAAATAAAATGAGCAAGAAGAAACTAGTATTCATTTAATTCATCTTTTGTGTTTGGCAGGCCACCATCAGTTTTTCATAGGAAATAATTATGAAAGTAATGGTCCAAATATATTTTGTTCATGAATGAATGTGATCTACTCCACTAACGAAGCTGCGAAAACCTATCAAAATATTCAGAGTCTGAGTGTTCATTCTAATGACATCTGTAACCCAGCTCTTCATGAATTCCTTAGTGTTCTTTGTACATCATTTATTAACTCTATTCTTAGAATCCAATTGTTGAGTCAAATAAATTCAAACAACAAATTTCTTTGATTGCTAAGTAATCTATTGTCAAATACTGTGTCATTCTTAGATCTCACACCAGTTTGTTCACATTCTTTGCAATGAACCTATATCATTCTCGAAAACATCAGCCAAAAATAAAAAACAACAGCACCCATAAAAGTAGTAGCAAAAATAATTTTTCCACATGGTATTGTCTTTCAGCTGTTACTTCTAATTTAATCTTTGAAAAAATGATATATATTTCCAGGAAAAAAAACATTGTTTTTTTTCATCCCAGGCAGGACGAATAATGGAAGCGTAGTCAACAGCAATGGGTGTGTTATAATTCTCAGAAATATACATAACAATCAAAGAAGTTACTGGTTCAACTCTTAGCACTTAGACTGAATATATATAAAAACAACTTTTACCTCATTGCCACTCCTAAACGGCTTCCTGTTGGTACAATACGTATGTACTGAGCAAGAATGTTTTGTGAAAAGAAGTTTACAACAGGTGTGTTTGTGTCATTGTTTCCTGCAAACATCCTGGCTTGTCCATCTTGTTTCTCTGAATATGGATAGAAATCTATTCCATCCATACTGAAGAATACTTGGTAGCGAGATACCCATCTATCTTCTTGACCTTCACCTTGAGTCACAACAGCAGACAAGTATTTTGGCTCCAGGAAGTTGACTTGTATGAAAGGTGATGAGTCATCAGGACTGAAAAATATTGAGAAAAATATGTGTAATAATGTGTAATCAGCCCTTTCTTAGAAAAACAATTTCAGTTAGTCTTGTCTTGAACGCTGCTATGAAAGTCTCTTTCCCAAATGAGATAAAATATTGTTTTTTGATACGCCCATTTTGAATGGTGAATTATATATTTCTCTTCCTATCAAATAATTTGTTTTGTTGTGATTCATCTTCTACAGCAATCCAAACAGTGGTAGACATGTTAATATTTCTTTGACAAGAAGCTGTACAAGCAAGGCTAAAATGATGATGATGATGTGTATGATATGTCTAAATGGATTATGATTGAGACACTCAGACATACAGAGGCATCCAAGATCCTTGGTAACCGCTGTCTGACAGCCTGCCATACTCTGGTCCATGGATTGCTGACTTAGATGATGATGCTGTCAACTGAGAGTCAGCAACAATTCTCTGATTTTCTATTCCCATCTCCTTGTTGCACACTATAGAGAGCAAAAATTAGCAAATTATATACTGCACTAAGAACCCTGCCTTTCAGTTATAATGCAGACATTTCAATCAGCATAGAATCAATGGGAGACAATCCTTACAAAAAAGAAACTGTCCATTAAACCTGTTTGGCAAAGAATACTTTCCTTGTTCATTCCCTAAAGATCAGTCACAAGTAAATGTAATAGGATGTCACCCCCCCCCCCCTCCTAAAAAAAAATCCATTCGAATCACTTGTTCTACATTTGAACAATCAGTTTGTATAAAATTAAATGCTGAATTTTTATTATTGTGACAGATTTCTAAATTTAAAAGCTTCTATCATAGATGACTATTATCTGCATGTGTCCTCTTCATGTTACACCTCTAAGATAACTGCACATGCTGCAGTTAATTATAACTGTGCTCAGGTAAAAACAATTGAAGATTCTCAATGGGGGATGATCTACTCAGTTGGATGAATTAATTGTGGTTCATTTACATACTTGGTTCCATTGTTGGCAGCAAAGGTGGTGCTGGTGTAAGAATAGAGAGAGGTATGGCTGGGGTTCCAGGAGTAGGTATTCCATATACTGCAGTAGTTGGCTGGCTTGGTGTCCCTGTGGGGCCAGATGATCCACTGATAGTGGGTGTTTGATGACTGCTGGGCGTGGGTGTCGGTGATTGATCAAATGGCACAGTGGGACGAGGTGTTGGCACGGAGTTAAAGAAACAGCCAATATAGTTCACCCTGAGGCCTGGACCAGATGGCGCCCATGTTACTGGTGTGAGTCTGATGTATCTAGCTAGGACCACCTGCCAAGGAGTTAAAGAGTTAAGGTCAAGAGACACTGTCAATTTCATCAAAAAGAACACTTTTACACTTTTTTTTTTTTTTTTTTGAAGACTTAATAATGGAAACATAGCAAAAAAGTATTTCACTGATGTCTTTCCTGATAAAACTTATAAAAATTAGTACAGTGTTCTTATTGATCCATTATTTTTCTGACATAACATATAAGTAAATCTCATCTTTTATTTTGTGGAATCCCTCAGTTAAAGTCATTTCATTGTCATTACTATAGATTCAGCCAAAGAAAATATCTGTAGTCAAACACAAGGTTCCCATCTGATTCTAAATGAATGTCAGCTTACAAGATTTTGTAGACCCAAAACACCGTAACGTATTTGATAGAAACTGTGTACATGCACATCAACACCCATTAAAAAATGTTCCTTAATCATTGATAAAGAATTTGACAAAAACAGAACAAAAAACTTTTACACTTTTGTTTTGTGAGTCTGCAAAATAAATAAATCATACTTTTCTATATATAATAAATCATACTTTTATATATTATTTGTAAACAATTTGATGTCAGAATGAAACAATTAGAATTTCCATATTTAACTTGTATGATTTACAGACCAACTTTTATAAGAGTTTGCATTTAATCAGTACACTCATTTCCTATGACTGATATCAGGAAAATAAAAAGGTAGAAACATATACATATCATCTTACAGAAAATCTAAAAGATAGCGACTTACATGTGGGAAGTAATTTCTGACAATGGTATCTCTATCTGAATTTCCTAGGAAAATGATCTCCTTTCCTTGCTCATCACGAACTGGGTAGAAGGTATATCCATCTATGCTGGTACTAATGGTATATCTGCTGATCCATTTGTTTGCATTGGGGCTGCCTTGTGTGAGAACCCCTGACAAATTCTGAGGTATTTCAAAGTCCACCTGATGCCACTGGTTTGTGTTAGTGTAACTGAAAATTATTGTGGACAATATTAATAATACGATGAAATAAGAAGATAAATGTTTACAAACTTATGATTGGCAAATTCAACAATCTGTCTGAATTAAAAGCAAACAAATATGCAGCAAAATGTAAGCACAGAGCACACTTTTTTGTGAATAAATGACATCTAATTTATTGCAATAGAAGTTTATGATCGTTACAATTGATGACTGAGAACAGACTGCATTGGGTTATATTCATGATAACATTTAATAGAAATTATACAACAGAAAAAAATCTAATTAATTTGGTATTTAATTCTTATCATTTCTCAGCTGGATACATTGAAATATTGAATTTGTTCACTGCTATGTCATAATTTTGTTCCTAATTCAATAATATTGACTTTCAGTGTCTGTAAATTTATGGACCTAATCAAAATGATGTTGTAATTTTGTTATGCGATTCTTTCAGCAACTTATCATTTGTTTCAGAACCACAGTTTAATCTACTATGTACAGATCTTATTTCATCTCTGTCAATTAGTAATTTGATAGCTTGACAATAATTGTTAAAAAAAAGAAAAAGAAATGAAAGAGAATCGAACAGGAAAGTCGAAGAGCTCATGTAGGTGAACGGAACATCATATCAAATTTGGGCCTTACTATGGAATCCATGAGCTGTACTGGTTGTGGAGTCTACCAGCTGAGGCAGATGTCTGAGAGTTCAAATTACCAGATGAAGACAGCTGATTGTCATATAACTTGGTAGGCAAGTCCAAATTCATGGGCACATTGCAAATCATCTCTGCAAATAATGTCAAACAATCATGTGATTAGCATGATAAACAACAAACAGAAAAACAAACTGTATTTACACAATGAAAAGAAATTTTAGTATCTTCTTTTTTCTGTGCTTGAAATGATAAAACAGAGCAGCAATATAAATTAAATCCTACCAATAACTGTTGAGGAACAGAGGGTCCAACAAAATCCAAAATAATTCTTGGAAAAGGATCCTGTTTAGCAATATAAATGACATCATGCATTCAATTAAAAGAAAAATGGATAAATAGATAAGAAAAACCAAACAATCAAACCTTCAAATCAATTAAATGGCACTGAGGAAATCAAGAGATTACTGAAGGAATTTAATTCATGGCTATTTCTTGCTTTCTCTCGACTTGCAATCTCAGGTAAAATAAATATGTGTTTTTATATTTTTAAATCACTGAATTTACCTGGAGGAGGTGAGAATGGGGTTGGTGGAACTGGAGTCACAGTGTTACCAAACTGATCAATGCTTGGAGTTGGTGTTTCATTGATTACAGGGCTGGGTGTTGGCACAACTTTTGGGAAAGGAAAAACATGATATGGCAATGATAGCTCTAATCTTTCATTTCACTAGATATTCTGCAGTAAATCTGTCTTTCCATTCTTGATTGAAAGAGACATCATTTTACCTATTTTAAAGATTCAGTGTGAAATCTGAGTTTGCAATATCTCACTACCTTCAGTGAAATAATCAAAGGGTTTCTTAAAGATCACAGATAAAGGAGAAATGTTGAATGGCATTACTTCAAACACTACATTTTGTATAGTCTCTGATTTACTATGTGCATACAAACTGTCATAATGTTAAAAGAAATGTGCTTATTTAGATAACTGGCTTGTAATCTGAATAATAATAACATATTACAATATAATCAAACAACTAAAATTTCAATTTCACTGCATTTGACCTATCTATTGATAGGCAGCACTATATTATCTTTTTCATCAAAGATCTATTATAAATGTCATACAATCATTTCAGCTTTAGAATGACATACCTGAGCAATCACACCTGTACCGCACTTTATAGTCACTGCACTGCGGGGCAAAAACAAAGTCGTTGACACATACCAGCCCATTTTCTACTGTGCACTGTGCTTCATTTAGAACACTGTAATCCTCCAGTGTATTCTTGTCAACACACTCTATTTCAGTCACTGTACCACCAGGACAAAATGCCAGTTTCTCTTGATCTGTCATCCTTTCAAAATCTCCTTTGGTATTAATTGGCTGATTATCATCTATCCAGGATGACCATTTTGTTTCACAGGTTCCTGCAACAGAAATTTAGATCTTTATTGATTTCAAAATATAATTTGTGTGTTTTTTTTTTTTAATTTTGACCATAAATAGAATTGGAGATGTTCTCAGCACTCTTTGCCTATTGTGTATTGTCCTCTATGTCACAGTAATCACCTTAAAAGAAGAAAAATGAGTTTTTTTATTTCAAACACGTCTAATATATAGCGCACAAGCAGATAAAATCATCCTTATATTATCACAGAAATATATCAGAAACACAGACTAGCCAAATAATGGAAATGGACCAAGATCACAAGAGAATCTATCATTTTACCAAATATTGATGATCTGACATAAATTTACCTTCCAGTATCAATGCTCTGAGCTTCCCATTTTATACTGCTGATAATTTATCTCATCGTGATTCTCAAAGCCTCATTACAACTCCATGGCAAATGAGTAAAAGATTTTGACAAATAAATATAAAAAAAAAACATTTAAAAAGTTACCTTCACAATCACACTTGTATCTGATCATGTAATCATTGCAAATCACATCAAACGAAGGTGCGTTGTAACATTCCAGACCTCCTCCTACCGTGCAAGTGGCTTCATCAAAGACTCGGTAATCCCTCCAGGTTTTGACATCCACACATTCAATCTCTGTGATCTTTCCACCGGGACAGAAGTCAGATAATTCTTCCTCTGACCATCTCTCATAATCGCCTTGATTGGTACTTAATGGTGTCCAGCTGTTGATCCAGGGAGACCACTCAGAGACACATGATGTGGGGGGTTCTGGTGTGGTATTTCCAGTCTGTCCAACACCACCAGAAATGGTTGATGTTCCATACTGACCAGGAGATGGTGTGACATTTCCAGTTTGTCCAGTGATCTGACTAGGGGTTCCTGTGAGTCCAGCACTAGGAGTAACAGACTGCCCTGTGCCAGAGGAAGGAGTGGGAGACCCATATTGGCCTGGACTTGGTGTAGGAGCTTTTGAGACAGAAAATAATGAAATTTTCAGCTACTAAATATGAAAAATGGATAGGGATGGGATAGGGAGGGGTTTCATGACAGTACGTGCTATAGACACATTCAAAGGTTTTTTGTTCTCCTAGCTTTGAAGTTTCATAATTTATGATGTTTCTCTGCAGATGAGAAGACTGCAATGAAGAAATGATTCTCTTTTTGGGAAAGAATAGTTGGAAGAAGACAGATTTTATTTATGATGAAAAAATAATTTCTATGTCCTCTTTTTTCATAAATTACTTGTTTACTTGTTTTTTGTTGCTTTTTTGTGTTCTGTCTGTTTCAAGTCAAGCCACTGCATCTAAAAAAAAAAACAACAAAGATAATATTTAATGTTCATTTCAGTACTCACATGTTACTGCACAAACATCACAGAAGACTCTGATTTCATGGTCCAGACATTTGTGAGATGGTGTTGTCGTGCACATAAGCATTTGCATATCAAGTGAGCAGTCAACATAGATATCAGTTGGATCCCACATTATCTTGGAAACCTTTTCTCGACATTCAATTCTGTTGAAATAATATGACAATTGTAAAAAAGAAAGTTCACACAATTGATCTTCCCTATATATCATGTTCATTAAACAATGAACATGATATATGATTCCCTATAATCATATAATGATTCTATCTTCTCTCAATAATGCAATGCCATCTTATTTTGACTTATAAACAGAAGATGGGTGGATCAAAGTTTGATCAAATCAATAATATATATTCTGGAATCACTTTGCCAATGGGCAGACCAACATAGCTGGATCAGTAGAAATTAAGTGTAGTATGACCATGTCTCACCTGGTAACATATTCTGATTTACAAGCAATCTGCTCAGCAGCTTGAGGGTCACCATAGAAAAATTCTAATTCACCAGAAAAGGCATCTGGGACTTCATTGTTGACCCAGGGTGACCAGTACTGGCAACTTTGGGCTAAATACAAAAATAAATATGTGAAAATTTTGACACATCATAGTTTTATCAACTGGGCATCATGTTTGCCTGTTTTCAGACATAACATTTTCTTTAAAGAATCAGTATGTGATTTTCTATGTAAGAGTTTTAACTATTCCAACCAGTTAAAAAAAGACTTACAGTCAGTTATGTGTATTTCATTAACAAAAACATATTATCAAGTACAGAGCCCATCATTTTGGACAACAAAATAACAGTTTCAGGACAAGACAGGAAAATCTCCTTTGCACCAAAAATATAAGATTGCATCATTTTGTTTAACAAAGTTATAATAGCAATATTTTTTCTTAGGAACTAGTGATTTATAACCATGACTGGCTGACACCAGGGATACAATGAAATCAGATGCAGCATGATGAAATCAAGGACTGATCAATTTTGAGCATAGTGAGTTATTGGTAATACTTTAAAGCTTATTCATTTCCTTTCTATTGGTGAAGAAAATCTTTGTTCTACTTGAGTAGAATATAAGATATTGGCGATCAATCAAAATAATGAGGGGGGGGGGAGGGGGAGGGGGGGTTGACTTGCTGCTACAGCTGAATTCAGTGAGAAATGGAAGATCAATTTTGTTAATGCTTATTAATCCACATTTAGGTCATGTCACTAAATTGGAATTTTTTAACTTTTACTCAATATATTTCAGCAAATTTAACTCTGAAATACATTTTTAAAATTGACATGGAAAGTTTTGATAAAGAAAAAAAAACAATTTGCATTTAGAAATTCACATGTTGCTGATAAAACTCAACACTTACCAGTTGGAGTAGCCTGGTCTGGGATTTTTGTTGGTGGTGCTGGAGTAACTTGACCTGGGACGTATGTTAGTGGTGTTGGGGTTAACCCATCTGGTGGCACTGGTGTTGGAGTTGGTGCCTCACAGCCTAGAACACTGAATCTCAGTCCAATAGAGTTATGGTTTCCAACAGGGCGAATCTGGACATATTGAGCTACCACAGTGTTAAACAGGTTAGTTACAGGTGTGTGTCTGTCAGAATTCCCATTGAATACAATGGGTTTCGATGAGCTGTCCAGAACAGGGCTGAAATTGTCACCATCGGTGCTGTAGTAGACAATATACTTTGTGACCCAGGAGTCCTCATCTGCATGGCCTTGGGTGACAACTCCAGAGATTTTATATGGCTCCAGGAAATCCACTTGGATGTACTGGTTGTTATTTGACACACTAAATAGAATAGGAAAATGATAAAAGAATAATCCTTATTTATTTCCTTGAAAGAAAATTTACTATAAAACACAAAAAGTACACATTTCTGTAACTGTATGAGAAGCAAATCAATATTAAAATTTGTACGTGTCTTTCTTACAAAAAAATTCATTAACTGTCAATGCACCTCACAAATTTAAATTTATACTTTTTCTACAAAATCTTCCATTTCTCAGGTCATGTTTCACACAATCTGAACAATGTTTGGGCAATTCAGTGTTCTTGAGAAAAAAATATCCAAGAAATATTATCATGACTGAACAGAAATAGTCCCAATGAATTTATAATACAATACAAAGTTGGGACAATGTTATGACATGTACCTTGGAGACCATCCCCCAGCCAGCGAACCATCTTTCTGTGCATAAAGCCTGCCTCTGGAAGGTTGATGATTGATGTCCAGAGAACTGGAAGCAGTTAGCTGCTCATCACCAACCACCTTGGCATTACTCACGCCCATTGGAACTTCACATACTGAAATGAAAATTTATAATATATAATTATCATAATATTGTATATCCTGTTTTCAAGCAATGCACCAGAAGTTTTCATGCATGTTTTTCTTAAATTTCTCTCTATTCAGTATCTCACAACATTAAGGACTATATCAGTTTCTTGATATCCGATAATTATTCTCCAAGACATACCTTCTATTTGAGTGCATGTACATATAAATTATCATAAGAAAAAGGAAGAGGACATGTTCTTGTCATCTTGAACAAGGACAAAATACTAATAATTTCTTCCATTTGTTTTGAAACAGAAGATCAGCATGATAAATGTTATTGTGAAGAAATACTCATTTTAGCTTAAATCTCAATATTATGCAGATTTAGTTAAAAAATTATTATTAAACTGAACCTGATGGTTAATACACATGTCATAGGGAATTGAAAATAGAAATAATAGATTAAAATTTGTGCGACTAAATATAATAATAACAACTGTTTAGACTGCACATCATATTGATGTTTGATAACATCCACATGTTATATTTAGTCTGTCTGGTGTTATATGCCCCATTTTAAATGTCTGCAGTAATCAATGAATTCCAGCAGGTATATGTTGTTAGGGGAAAGAATGTGGGTAAAAACAAATGTTGAAACAATTACAGTAAAACTCACAAGGCTCTGGGGCTTTAGTTGGTGTTACACCAGGAAGTGGGGTGGGTGTGGCACCGGTGACTGGAGATGGTGAGGGTGTTGGAACTCCATTCAAAGGAGCATTGGGTGCACAACCAACTGCTGTGAATCTCAGCCCATAGCCACTTGCAGAGGATTTGGTGGGTACAACCTTCACATACTGGGCCACAATGTTGCGATTGAAAAGACTCCTCACTGGTGTGTCATTATCTGTGTTGCCAGTAAACGTGTATGGTGTTTGTGTTCCAGGAGTTTCTGTGTAAGGTGCAAAGTTTTGTCCATCTAAGCTGAGATGGACTTCATATTCTTCCACCCATCGTTGAGAGTCTGGGCTGCCTTGTGTCACAATACCAGATATGAGTTTGGGCTCATTGAAGTTCACCATAATCCATGGGTTTGGCTCAGAGCTGACAGGAAAAAAAAAGAGAAAAATAGTTATAGATATATAAATTTTTTTTTTTTAAAAATTAAGAATTAACTAGAATAAACTAATATTATGGAGATACATAAAGCCCCAGCAATGTGAAGTTCATTAGATTTGTCACTTTGTTTAGAAAGTTTGTTAAAAAAAAAACAATAAAAACAAAAAAAAAATCTTCCTTTTATAAGTTTCTCATATTGAGAGACATGCTCACATGTCATGGACTCAGGATCTCAGACGTTCACACTCAAGTGTTAGGGAAAATGGAGTACTAGTGGAAAAAAAATTTGGAACAATGGCAGTAAATCTTAAGAATTGCTTTCACCTCCTTGTCACATTATTCTTTGAGAATCTACCCCACAGGATATATAATCATGAAGAATTCTTTAAAGCTCAAATGTATGGCATTTATTGTGATTATGTAAATAGATCTCTTTCAAAAAAAAAAAAATGAAAAGAACACCTGCAATCTGTAAATGGATATTTAAACTTTTATTTCACTCACCCTGGAATCCAAGATCCACCCGATGTAGGGGATGGAGTTTTGTACAATCGTCCATCAGCTGCTGTGTGATTACCATCAACAGAAGATGAGGCTGTCAGCTGATTATCACCAATCACATACTCACTTTCCACGCCCATAGGAATTACACACACTACCAAAAAAAAACAAAATTTCATGATTATTTTATAGTTTCTTCCACTGTTTAATATCCTCTATTCACAAATACTGATAGAATTGTAAAGTTATGTGTACATAAATCTGCCACATTTTATTTTGATAAAAAAAATAATTGATTCAGGTAAAGTACTGAGTGAATAATAATAGGTCTAATCAAAAAAAAAAAAAAATTAAGACGAGGTTTCACAAGGTACTTTTCTTCCACCATTTTAGTTGCTTTTTTCATCTGAACATGAAGTGATTTGTAAAATTTACTCACGTTTTTTCAGCTAGAGAAATTACGAATGCACAGTAAAAGCAACCATAATATTGCAAAACTGGGCAACACTATTTCCTTTTAGCTTTTATTTCTATCAAACAAATTACTCCACAGCAGCTGTTGTCCATGTGAAAAGGGGTAAGAGGGGGATGGGAAAGGGATCTTAGCTCTGATATCTGTTCCGAATACTCCGTTACTTACCAGGTGGTGGAGGGACCATTGTTACTCCATCAGTGGTTCCCTGAGTAGGCACACCAGTACCAAGAGGCTGAGGTGTGCGTGTGCTGGCATCTGGATTGAATACTGTGGGAGTTGGAGTGGGCGCGGGAGTTGGAGTGTACAGAGGGACTCGGGTTGGTGCAGCAAAATCTTCCTTTGAAGGATTACAGCCCAGCACACCAAACCTATGAGAAAATTGTATAACCTTTTATTTCTTTGAAAAAAGAGTTTGATAACATTTCATGAGAATCTTAAATATAAGGTGAACAGAAGAGAAGCATCTGAAATATTGTCCTCATAATTTCATTATAGACAGACTGAGTCAAAACTGATGGCAGAAAAAATAGCAGCAGAAAAAATAGCTGAAGACTAGTGAATATTTCAAAATGTGGGACTTCTTCATTTAGGAATGGTTGTTCTTTAGAAAACTATTGATCCAAGATTTTATAGTATTGTTTGTTTCTCCGGCAAATATGTTTCATAAAATCCTAAATGAAAAGAACAATTTCTGAAAGTATAGAGAAGAAACCTGTTTCTCTCAAGTGGATGCTGCCAGATTTGACAATATACCTTTGTTCCATACTCTGATATACAAAACTCTTGAAATTCAGCTCCATCACTTAAGGTGACTCATTAAAAGGTCAACCTCTCATGCTCAGCCAGAAAATATACCATATTAGGACTATTAATAATAGGAAAAGACAATGTTGCAACAATAAAGTAATGAACTTCACATAACTCACCCAGCAGTAAGTCACATAGTAATGAAATAGCATAAAAAGGGTGATTACCTGAGAGCAACTTCCCCATGACTTCCAATGGGCACAATTCTAATGTATTGTGCGACAATGTTCTTCAAAAAGAAGTTGGTGACAGGTGTGTCTCTGTCTGTATTGGCTGAGAAAATCTGAGCTTTGCCGTCTTGATTCTCAGAGTAGGGTATGAAGTTCACACCGTCCATACTGTAGAACACCTTGTACCGAGTGACCCACAGCTCATCCCTGCCTTCACCTTGTGTTATAATGCCAGACAAGAATTTGGGCTCCAGAAAGTTCACCTGAATGTAAGGTGCTGAATCATTAGGGCTGAAAAAGAATAAGTAGACCAGTTTATGTGTTTGTAATTACATGAAAGTGATGAGGTTTGATTTTTAGGGAATTAAATAATCTAAAAGATTATTCTGTTAGGTAAAAATCTTCTGTGTTGATGATTTAATGTTTGCAGTATTTGACCAGCATCTCATTTATATATAGAGAGAAAGAAATTAATTTATTTGTTTCATCTTGGCAATATCTAAAATCTGCAACAATTGTGTTACAGAGAAGTGCTTTTTTTTTTCAAATTAAAAATTTATAAACAGTGATATTACATTTATTAATATTTGTTTTTGTTTCTTAACACTGAGTTCTTCTTTCATATATTTAATCGAGATAACCACCACCAGGAGATTGAAAGATGTATTACTGAACATATATATTTAAATTACAGATAGCTTTCTCAGTGAATCATTGCAATAAGAATTTAGAGGTAAAAACAAGAGTTGGACAAAAATGACATATCTTATCTTGCATGCATGAGTGTGTGTGTGGTTAAATAAAAAAACAACAAAACATATGTAGTTAACGGAACAGAAACAAAATAAAAATGTGAGGTGTCAGTGGCTGTTTTGTATGGGTGCCTTGCCTCAGGCCACCAGTATTCCCCTCCTTAGCCATGCTAAGATATCTGCCTCTTTTCTAACTACTCCTATGTTCCTGGTGGACTAATCTTCTCTTTCCCATGGCTTTTTCTACCCTTATTTCATAAAAGTCATGGTTTGTCCAACTCCTATCCTATTTGGTCTTTACTTTCTAGTTCCTTTATGGTGCATAGTTTGAGAATTCCCTCTAAGTCTGCTTGCAGTCATCATTTCTACTCATAGTTTACTCCTATCTATCCTATCTAAAGAAGCCTCATCATATATCAAAGGTTTTTACTGATTTTACACGATTTATTTACACCTTTTATGCTACATCTTTATTTATGTCTCACCTTATGCTATACAGGTTACAAACTGTAAAAAACTTCAAAACCATATTTCTTTAGACTATTTACATGGCTTCTGTTGATATTGTAGTATGAGTGTTCTTAAAACTAGTAATTTTACTTTTTTTTTAAAGAATAATATTTTCATAGAGATTGCATACTCAGGTATCCATGATCCTTGGTAATTGTTTTCTGAGAGTCTTCCATATTCTGGACCATGGATTGAAGACTTTGAAGATGATGCTGTCAGTTGGCTGTCAGAAACAATTCTTTCATTTTTCAGTCCCATCTCTTCCCTGCACACTGTAAAATTAAAAAAAAAAGAAAAGAAAAAAAGACATAAAAACATGAAAAGAATAAATTATGCCCGACAATATTTCACCCATGATTACAAAAGAGAGTGTTATGAGCTCTTCTGTTAATCTTGAAATTTCATAAAGCTTTAACGTTCTGATTTTGTTTGTTAAAACATGTCTTCCACAACCTAAACATGCAATATCTCCCAGGAGTAAACATATTGACCCTAGAAGTGTCAAGGGGCTGAGCTTGGCAATGACTGGCTTACTATATTTTGCACTGGAATTCTCTTTGTAACAGCATATAATGTAGAAACACAGCATTTATATTTCATCATCATAACACATTAGCTGTCATTTCTTAAACATAAAAACCAATATAATAGGCAGCTGCCTATTAGGTGCTAGAATCTTTATCAATTTCAACAATAACTTTCACTGTCTGAAGCAGCTACTCATTTTAACCTGGGTCAAGTCAGGAAATGTGTATAAATTATCTTTCCAAAGACAAAATGTCGGGGTTTGAATTCAGAACTTTTGATCCCAAATCCGACAACCCAACTACTGGCCACCGATACAAAACAGTTTTACTCCAGCAGTTTTTATGACACTTTTGGGTTTACCCCTTCACTGCTTCCTTGACAAACAACATGCATCTGAATATGACTGGAGTCCAATACACTATTGATGTAGAGTATAAATCATCATTAGACATGGTTTTACAATGACGTATGCTGTACATCAATAGCGCATCTGACCCCACTGACCCCAGTCATATTGTGATGTACATTGTATGTCAACAGAGCAGTGAAGGGGTTTTAAACTTGACAGAAATGAAACTGCGTTACAATTCACTGGTGATTCTGCTCATTTTGTGAAATTTTCTTAGCATTAGGGAAGGAAATATGCATAGCAGTGAAGGGGTTAATGACAAATGTGACAACACTTACATGGCTCAACAGTAGAAATCACTAGTGGAACTGGTGTGGGGCTGAAGACATTGCTATGTAATGGGGTAGGAGTTGGTATTCCGCTGGCTATAGTTGGTGGTACATGAATTAAGAATGGCACATCAGGACGAGGTGTTGGCACAGCGCTGGAGAAACAGCCAATGTAGTTCACCCTCAGTCCTGGACCAGACGGTGCCCACTGAGCTGGTGTTAGCCTGACATATTGGGTAACAATCACCTAGAGATATATCAGATCGTGTAAATTGTGAATCAGTCATGCTGAACAGATATGCATCTATTACATTTTCAGATAAATATAATTTTACTTTATGTGTATTTGTTTCAAGTATGTAAGTATCAATGTGAATCTATTTTAAATGTCTCAAAATGTGTTGGATTTTAATCACAAATTACAATCAATCACTGATAATTTGCAATGAAGATAAAAATGCATATTCTGTCACAATAAGAGAGTTCTTACCTTGGGGAAGTAATTCCTGACAACTGTATCCCTATCTGTATTTCCTGAAAAGACAATGTCTCTTCCTAACTCATCACGAACTGGGTAAAATGTAACCCCATCAACACTTGTGCTGATAGTAAATTTGCTGATCCATCTGTCTGCAATTGGACTGCCTTGTGTGAGAACACCTGATAAATTCTGGGGTGTCTGGAAGTCCACCTGATGCCACTGATGGCTGTCTGTGTAACTGCAGAAATAACATTGTGTTCTTTATTTATATGTAGAATCAACATAACCTATTCTTTCCATATCTCATTTAAGAATGTGGCAATAACTTACAGTGGCAAAAATGTGATCCATTTTTTTTTCGGTTTAAGAATTAAAAGACTCGAAGAGAATCTCCTCCTCAGTATGGAGAATGCCCCTTATTTATGTTTTATAAATCATTTTTTTTTTCAAAATGACTGATTCAAAGTGGCTCAAATTGAAATTTTGTTTCAATTTCTCACAAACTTATGTGGTACATTTTGCCACCTGAGTCATTTTGGTATGAGCCCAGCAGCTAGATATCAAGAAACACATTTCTTTAGAAATGAAAGAGGTAACATTGAAGAAAGTAGAATCATTTAACCATTTGATGATACAGTTCACCAACATGGAGGGTAGTAACTGAAATCAGAATAGTCACAATGATGCCAGGATTATATTCAGCAAGCTACAGAAATCCCCTTGAGAAGTCAACCCTTCATACACAACAGTACTGATTATCTCTCATGACTTCTTTTGTTCTAATCAAATATGGATGCCTACATTTCACATCATGGGAAAGATATTTGATGTCAATGAATCATTTTTTCAGCCAGCTAAGTTACTTTCTTTTGCCAAATACAAGGGATATAATACAAAATTTATAAAGAGAGAACAAATATAACATTTTTGCATCAGTTATTTAAAACAAGCAAGATAAACAAAAATCCTGAAAACAATTATCATGATTAAAAAAAAACACACATTTTCACCATACGATGAATTTTTCAAAATTTGTGTAACTTTGTGTTTCAAATAACAAGAGGAAGTGATTTTTTTTTGCTTTTTTACACTGCTTATTTTACAGCTCTTGTCCATGGCACAGGAAAGTAATCTGGCTGATGGTCAAAGTGGTCCATTCTTTCAGCACATCTATTTTGGTATAAAGTGGAACAGATATTCACAATATTCATCTATTTGTCCAGTTCTTTCAATTAGTTATTGCTAAATCATGCTTGACTTGAAAATGATAATGTGATATATCTGATGGATGTCAATGACACAGTTATCCAATCCTGTTTAAGTAAAATAGGTATGGTATTTAAAACAGAATCTTAATTTTCTTTAAGTAAACCACAAAAGCTTTCACAAAATGATTGTTCAAAATAAAATATCAACAGCATGTTACAACAAGTTCTTACTATGGCACCCATGCATTCTGTTGGTTATTCAGTCTCCCGGCAGAAGCTGAGGTCTGTACATCTAAGTTGCTTGAAGATGTCAGTTGGTTGTCACTCAACACACTAGTTTTGTCCACATCCATTGGTATATTGCATACCATACCTACAAAATTAAAAGATAAGTAGCTCAATGCCACATAAATGCACAAAATGTTAAAACACGGGGCTTCTTAGTCTACACTAATAAAAACTGAGTGAAGTGGCCTTCACAAAGATGCTGTATATGAAGACTGAAGGTCACCAAATGAGGGGTCCACGGGAAGAACGAGAATAGTTACAAACTGTGAATAACAGGAAATCCTAATTTAAGTTTGAAGATTCACAGTTTCAAGTCAATACTCAGAATTGTTAGTGACTCTATAAAATAACAATGATTGGTTTAAAAAAAAACAACTTTTAGAGGAAGACAAGGATAGCAGTCATCAGAAAAGAAAGAAACTAACAAAAAACATGTAACTTGCGACAATGCCTGTTCTTCAAATGTGAGGTCAAACTGAATTTTCATCCTTTGACATAGGGTCATGTGGTTTGTCTTAAGGATGAAAGTAATTCAAACTCATTTCCTGTGTTCAAGGACTAAAGACATGGGAAATCTCAGAATGTATTGTTTTTATCAAACCAATACAGTTTGAAACACAATTCAGAAATGTTGACAGTTTTCAGGTTTTCTTTTCCATACTTTATGATCAGGCATCTGTATAGTGAACAATATTTTCTTCTTTTATGTTAATCAAAATAGTCAAGGTCAGAATGTTATCAAATGTTAATTTTCACATGCATTTTCATTCCTCAAAGGGGATCACATGGTTTGTTTTAGGGACTTAAGTAATGATTATTCTTTCGAAACCATTTTGTGCGTTCATGGACAAAAAGATACATGTAGTCTCATTATGTATTGTTTCATATGCATATCAATCCAATAAAATTAGAATCACCATTTGAAAGTGCTAACAGGTATTAGAGACCAGGCAAATGTACATCAAACAATATTTTCTCTTTTTGTCTTACTCAAAACGGTCAATGTGCAAAATAAAATTAATGGTAAACATTGTAGAAATAGTCATCTTCAAATCATCTAAAACATTCATTCCTATCAGACCCACCTTGAGGAACCATGAATGGAGTAGGCAGAGCTGGAGTTATTGTACTTCCATTACCAGAACTTGCTGGGGGAGTTGCATATTGGTATGGAGTGGGTGTTGGTGGTTCTATGTAAAATAAAAATAAAAGATGGCATGTGATGTCACAATTTTATATTTTTAAACTTTATTCCCAATAAATACTAAACATTGTTCTTCAATGATTTTGTTGTTAAATGGCAAATATTGCTGCAAAGGACATTCACCATACAGAATAAAAGCTGCCTACTTATCATTGACAATGTACAACCTTATTCTTCTCTACCTCCATTTTTCTCATCTCGATAAAATTTATCATCAGAAAAAGCAAAATGTTCATCCTGAGATGGAAATCACATCCACTGCAAGCATCATAAATGAATCTTGATGACTGAATCAAAAGCAATAAACTGTCTCCATTTTGTAATAAGTTCAGAGCACCAGCTTCAAGTAAATATTTGAAAAAATAAAACTGTAGACTTGTGATTTTCAGCTGTCAGAAATTTGCAGTTTGTAAATGACCGTGTAACAAATCTCTTAACTCATTAAAGGTCATTCTATTGTTATAAATGAAATTTCTCACTAACTTGAATCTTCCCTCTGAGAATCTAAATTCTTCAGCCAAATGCGGCCAAAGGTGCAATGACATTTATGAAATGAAAATTAAGTAGAAGACTCACCTGAACAATCACATCTGTAGCGGACTTTGTAGTCTCTGCAGTGAGCAGCAAGAATCATGTCATTGTAACATTTCAAACCTCCTCCTACAGTACATTCAGCTTCATCTATAGTACTGAAATCTTCCAGTGTGTCCTGGTCAACACATTGGATTTCAGCAACTCTGCCTCCTTGACAGAAGAGCAACATTTCTTCTCTAGTCATCTTCTCAAAGTCTCCTTCTGTGCCGATTGGTGTGTTTTTGTTTATCCACACTGACCATCCAGAGATACAGGGCACTAGAGGAGGTGTGGGCCCAAATACACCTGGGATGGGTGTAGGAACAGCAGGTGTCTTAGACACTGGAGTAGGAGTTAGAGTTTGTCCTGGACTAGGTGTAGCGGAGGATAGCCCTGAAATCAATATATAAACTGTGTAAGAAAATGACATAAAGTAGAGGTTTAAATTGACACATGTCATGGCATTTACAAAATGTAGAAATAATGTAATAAATATTCACTGTAATAAATATTCATTCTTCATACCACAAACAGAAATCATTCTTCAATGATTACATCAATGAAATATGATAATTAAATGTAAACACAGGTTATATGAACATTCTAAGGCAATGAAAAATGCTCTTTGAATGAAACACTGGTATTTTTCATGTGTCATTTCTGTCAAAACTAAGCATGGAAACAAAAGAGGATATTAATTATTACAGAATGTAAATTCAATTATATTAATATTCTTGACTCAATTTATGATATAATCAAATTCAGTTCAAATTTATCTCCTGATCTACATACAGGCATAACAACATATTTAGTATTAAAAATTAAAAAGTTAAATTAAAAATTAAAAACTACAAAAAAGGATGTCAGTGGACACAAAAAAAATCCTACCTGAGCAGTCACACATATATCTGATCATGTAGTCCCTACAGAATGCATTGAAAGCTGGTGCATTATAACACTTTAGGCCCTCTTCAATTGTGCAAGTTGCCTCGTCAAAGTAGTAAAATGAGGTCCATGTACTTGTTTCTAGACACTCAACATTGGTGATTTTACCCCCTGGACAGAATTGGGCAAGTTCTTGGTCCGTCATAGATTCATAGTCTCCACGATTAGTTGTAGTTGGAGTTTCACTGTTGATCCAATCAGACCATCCACTCACACACTGTGCAGGTGTGGGAGACCCGAACTGATTTGGTGATGGAGTCAAACCTCCACCACTCGGTGTTGGAGTGAAACTTCCCAACTGGCCTGAACCTGGAGATGGTGTAGGACTTTGGTATTGACTACCACTGGGAGTTGGAGCTAGGAAAATAAGACAAAAATATTCCATTTCAAAATGTGGCTATCACTGTATTATTAAGAAGATAAGATCACTAACTTTATTGGCGTTCAAAAGGAAATTCCCTTCACAATCAATGACATACAGTATAAATTCTCATTTACATGCATACACATTCAAGTATCATGAATAGAATTACAACAAGATGACTCAAAAAAAAAGACTCTTGCAACGTTAGAATTATATTTTTTAACATTGACAACTGTATTTACTTTAGGTTAGAACATCAAGTCCGTCAGATGTTTCTGTTTTGTTGAGTGCTGTGATTTTATTGTTAAAACTCACATTTTACTTAAAGACCAGTGAGCTCTTCCATTTTGAGCAATGATAAACATACTAAATAAAACTTTTGTTGTGTTATACAACAGTGCTCGTAATAGTGATGTTGCTGACTTGATAGATAAACATGGTAAATAAAACTTTTGTTGTGTTATACAGCAGTGCTCGTAATAGCGATATTGCTGACTTGATAGACGATGAGGAATTAATTCACTTGGTCTTATCCATAAATTAATTTTATGAAACATAGAGGGTCTGCCAGAAGTTAATTTCATTGAGTCAGATATTTATTCGACAAATTTCATGCCAATGGTCAGAATAAACTGTAATCTTTCTAAAACAATGGATTCAATTATTCCAATCTATTCATAAATCATTATATAAATTCTGATAATCTTATCTCATTTCAGTCTTGTTTTATTATTATCTTTTCACATGATATGTGCAATTTATTTTTTTGTTACTTGTGATTTGTTGGTCAGAACTAAATTCATAGAGATACAATGGCTTCATTCAATGTCAAACACTGCTCGAAAATTCACATAGACATTTAACTGGTTTGAATGCTAGCTTGTGGACTAAAAAAAAAGAAAAAGAACAAGATTTGTTTTCTTTTTTCTCTTTTTTTTCTTAAACTGCAGTTTATTATAACTATAAAAAATATTCATAAGGAAAAAAATATAGTACTTACATGTGATTGAACAAACATCACAGAGTACACGAATTTCATAGTCCTCACAAGCATGTGTAGGTGTCACTGTACACAACAACATGGCATCTCTTAGAGAGCAGTCAACATAAGGATCTGTTGGGTCCCACATGATTTGGGTATATTTTGTGCGACATTCAATTCTGGGAAGCAAATAAAAAGATTATAGTTCCTTCACGTGGAATATTTTCACTCGTATAATGAGATATTTTATCATATGTTCCTCATTTTATATTGGGTAACTAATACAGCAGATATCATCTGCTTTAAAGAAATAGATTTTTTGTTTGTCAGTAATGAATTGGATAAACTTATAAGCATAAAAGCAACATAAAGACAAATCTGTCAGACTATAGGCCAACATACTTGTCTTAAATTATCCTCTTAGGAGATTAACTATTCCAATCTTTCTAGATGCCGTCTTGAAGAAATGGTTATCTTTCTATATAGAATATAGTCTACAAAATAAAACAATCCATTGTAAGGACTAGCATTTCTATAGACACTTCATATCATACTAAACTTACCAAAAAAGAGAGAGCAAACCAACCTTATGGCATAATCTTGTTCACAAGCATTTTCAACAGGAGTCCCAGCATAGAAAAATTCCATTTCTCCTGAAAAGGGATCTGGAACATTGTTGCTGATCCATGAGGACCAGTACTGACAGCCTTGAGCTGAAAAATTTTGAGAAAAAGAAAAGAGATATAACACAGGTGATAAATCAGAAAAATCTGGGTTCATGTGGCTTATGAAATGTACATTTTTTTTTTTTAAACTGACGTCATTGCAATCATGTTTTTTTCCCTTTGTTTGTCATTTCTTTGTTTATTTGTTTGTTATTAGTTACATCTGGGGGAAAGAAATCTCTAAGCATTATGTGTTTTAGATGTCTGTGACATTCATCATATTTTAAATGTATTTTTAAACTTATCAGTGGATTGTAAAATTGTACAATAAGTAATGAATAACGTAGACATTGTTCGCTAACATACTTTCCAAACAAAAAATCTTTATAGGCACTAAAATTAGAAAATATGAACATGCATATGACATGTCTTCATTTTTCATTCTTCATATTTAAAGTCATAATATCATCAGAACTTCCTGTCTTACAACTTTGCCACAACTTTGCTTACCTGGTGTTGGTGTCACTTGATCTGTCACTTGATGTGGTTGATTGGATGATGGTGTTGGAGTCGCAGACATCAGTGGGACAGGTGTTGGTGTTGGTGATTCACAGCCCAGAATATTGAATCTCAGTCCAATGTAATTGTGGTTTCCAACTGGACGAATCTGTACATAACGAGCTTCAACAGTGTTAAACAAATTGGTCACTGGCGTATTTCTGTCAGAATTTCCATTGAACACAATAGGTTTGGATGAGCTGTCCAGAATAGGGCTGAAATTGGCTCCATCAGTGCTGTAGTAGACAATGTACTGGGTGACCCAAAAGTCCTCATCTGCATGGCCCTGAGTGACAACTCCAGAAACTTTGTATGACTGCAGGAAATCTACTTGTATATACTGGTCATTGTTTGAAACACTGCAAATGAAAGAAAAAAAACAATCATGATGTCCTAACAAAAATTATGAGATGTATTAGCAACTGTTCAAAAATATGTAAAATTAGAGTGAAAATCTTCACAAAACTTCAATATTTTTAAACGCTGAGAGAAATTATCTTTAAAGAATCTGTTATATTCAGAATATACTGATGAATTCTTAATATAGAAACAAGTTTCCTACGTTTTCTCCATGAATTTTGCTTATAAAATGTAACCTATTTGATACCTGAGTAATATCAACTATGGCTAGAATATTCCTTCTTTCTTCATTTCATTCTCTGTAGAGAGAGCTCTATCACATATGCAGGAAGTAAAAATTGATGAATCAAAAGCAGTGATCTACAGAACATAGGCTAACTGTTTGCAAAAATCTGAGCTTTGCTGCGTCCATACCACAGAAATTCAAAAGAAAACTTTAGAGTTCAATTATAAGATTACCAGAAGTAGTATCTCATTTTAATAAGATTACATTTTATCATCTTGGTTTTCTTAAATATTCCATGCACATAATTTTCAATTTCTTCATAGAAGTTGGAGACATAAAGTTCATAAATCATTTTAGAGTTCATTAATCACAAACACAATACTGGGATACCTTGGAGACCAGCCCCCGGCCAAAGAGCCATCTTTGCTGGCATAGAGTCTACCTCTGGATGCCTGGTGATTTATATCAAGATAACTGGATGCTGTCAGTTGCTGATCACCAACTATTACGGAATTACTGATGCCCATAGGAACATCACAAGCTGTAAATGTAAGAAAACAGCCATTCTTAGATATTGGACATGGATTCATGTACAAATAAAAGATCAAAAGGAATTATAATTGTAGTAAGACGTATTCCTCGGTCAGATCTTCTGTGCATATTGTAAAGAAAAATTGTAGCTTTTAAATAAGAATGAAGATTCCATATCTTGTCCAATCTCTAGTTTCTTATATGCACAGTCACCAATTAGTGTGACATAATAAAAACAGAAGCATGTTTTCCTGACTGAACATAACTCTTAAGGCAGTGATATAATTAATAATATTATTCAGTTATCACTTTGATTTGACACGACAGAGCTTGACTCACGAGGTTCTGGAGCTTTTGTAGGTGTAGCATCTGATCCAGATGATGAGGTTGGTGTGGCACCACTTGGGATCGATCCAGGCGATGGGGTAGGTGTGGCACCACTTGGGACAGATCCTGATGATGGCGTAGGTGTGGCAACAAAAGATAATGATGGTGATATTGTCAGCAGCGCTGGAACTGGAATGCTGGGTGCACAACCAACTGGTGTAAATCTCAGTCCATAACCACTTGCAGAGGGTTTGATGGGCACAATCCTCACATACTGGGCAACAATGTTGCGATTGAAAAGATTCCTCACTGGTGTGTCATTGTCTGTGTTGCCAGTAAATGTGTATGGGGTTTGTATTCCAGGAGTTTCTGTGTAAGGTGCAAAATTTTGTCCATCCAAGCTCAGATGGACTTCATATTCTTCCACCCATCGTTGAGAGTTTGGGCTGCCTTGAGTTATAACACCAGATATGAGTTTGGGCTCATTGAAGTTCACCATAATCCATGGGTTTGGCTCAGAACTGTGAAAAAATATTACAGATAAAAATACCATACCGAACTCTAAGATCTGCTCTCAATGATTATAACTATTAAGAGCTGATATACACTTGCCTTTCCTAGCAATTGCTCATGGACTGCTTCAGAGACTATGATGACAAAATACTCAGGAAATTGTCAGGCGGAAGGGGAAGTTGGGGAGAAGGGGGGGGGGGGGATGAGGGGAAGGAAGGGTTCTTATGCTGTGCTTTTCCTTGTTGTGAATGAGATATTTAGATCAATGTCTGCTACAATAATTGTAGTGAGCATAGCAATTTCCCTTTACCTTCTACTACCTGGAATTGCCACTGCATTATTTAACATGTGTCTTTATGGTGTTTGTTAAGTTACTTATGGGTCATGTTAAGTTCAATACTGTCAGCATAAAACAGCTACAAACTCTTAGTTTTTGTTACTTTTTCTCTCATACTCATTTATTGTGAAGAGAGAGGTTGTAAGAGATCATCAGAAGGGGGGTGGGAAGGGGAAGAAGGATGGAGAATTTTAGATTCTGGAAAGAAAATGTCTGACACATACAAAATGCTTTTTATAGTGCAAGAGAATGCAAACTAAGGGAATTATGCCTTTAAGAAGGAAGAATAAATGCTATAAACTAATTTTAGCAGCAAGGTTTGCTGTACATCATATCAGCATATAGTTCACAAAATTTCCGTACTTGTCTTAGACAATAGGTCAAAGGTTAAATGTTAAAAAACAGGAGACATTTAAAAGTAATAATACATAGCAGTTATATAGCACTCAATCAAAAAAGAACAAGCTCAGAGTTCTATAGGAAATTTAACAAAAATAAAAAATAAAAATGTGCATGCACACACATAATTATAAACACAGACACGTGCCCAAAGTGTACAATACTCACATAATGCAATATCCTGCATTACAATTCCTGTTCATATTTGTAGACCCAGACAAATTTTACATCACAGTGGTAAACAAATGTGTCTTGAATTGGCCCTTAAATTCATTTATTTTGTCAACCATCCTTAAATTTTGAGTAAGGTTACTCCAGATCTAAAAGCCATAAACATTTAAGATCTTTCACATTTTGCAAAGATCAACACCCAGATCAGTCAAGTCTTTGAAGAGACATACCTGTCAAATACATTCACAGTTATGAAAGGCTCCATTTGTCACTTGGAAATGGAAACAATTTCACTTACGCTGGAATCCAAGATCCGCCAGATGTAGGAGATGGAGCTTTGTACAATCTGCCATCAGCTGCAGTGTGGTTACCATCAACAGAGGAAGAAGCTGATAACTGATAGTCACGGATCTGATATTCACTTTCGACACCCATGGGAAGAAGACACACTGTTGGCCAGAATAACATTAAATTTTGACAAAACCTGAAGAGAGATTCTATATACACTGAGCCAATTATCACAATTCCTAACATTCAAGTATCAGTTTCAAATGCATGTGTTTTTTCCATTACTTTATGCCTATATTATTCATAAAATTCTTACTTAACTGCTATACATTTGTGTCTGAAAAAACTGATTGCTGTAATTCTCACCTTATCCATAAAGATCTGTAAGTCCCATATCTATTCTGGCCTATTTGTCATTGTTTATCTCATATAAGAATCCAATGAAAATGTTTACGATCTGCTTTGCCTTTTTACATGTCTGCTTCGCCTTTTTACATATGTAAATGATTTATCAAAATCTTATTTCGTACTTCCTAGTTTTATGTAAGATTAGACATGACTTTGACTGTTGAAACGGGTTAAACATTTACATTACCAAATAGCAGATTGAGCAACTACAATTATATATTTCATAATTTTCAAGAAACTAAAGGTGAGCCTTAAATTACTAAAATAATGTGACATCTGTCTCAATACAGTGCCATATCTGATTACTGGCCTTGTTTGTCTGCTCACCTGGTGGTGGAGGAATCGTTGTAAC
>JBCEWB010810778.1:0-16299 GCA_039654565.1 Peronia peronii
TTCTAACTGCATTAGTTTTAAAGTTATAGGTCCGTTTCTAACACGAGGGTCAAATTTTACGCTAACGCCGATTTTTTTCCCCGCGGCGGCGGGGCTCCGTTGGCATTGCTAAATATATTGCTGTAGATATTTCTAACATTATTTATTCTTGCCTGCCAGGAAGAACCACCCAGATCTGGCAGCCAACTCATCCAAGCCACACCCACCTCAACCCCCTCAGCCATGCAAGCTGTTTGTGGAGTCTCGGATAGAGAAGACGAAGGCAAAACATCCACAGGTATCAGTCAGGGTCTAGAGTTTATTAGCAAAACACAAAAAAAAACACCAGTAGAATTCACCAGTATCCTGGGAAATCCCATTGACCCTTGTCCTTGGCCTTGCCTCGGATGTAAATTTGCCTCACTTCTTGATTGGCCCTGTTACGGTGTGTAGAAAATTTTTATGACTAAAACTCTTTTCTGTGAGCCTGTTGAAACTAGATGCCCTCCAAATAATAGAAGTAACAAGTAGTGTTAATGATTTAATGATGTAGGAGAATGCTTGACGTACTTCCATATTTGTGGAAATTTTGTTTTGTACTAATAGAGAATTTTTCTTTCTTTTTTTTTTTTTAATAATTTTGCAAATAAACCGGACTAGATATTTAGTAATGTTTGACCTTATAGTTTTTGCTATAGCTGTCAGTACACTATGATTTTATGGTATTAAAAATTGTGCTCTGGGATTTTTTTTGCATTTGATGTTCTGTCAGCAAGTATTAGCAAAGAAATTGTGGACCAAAAAAATGATGAGCACATTTCATCATAGTAGGAATTTTTCAGAATTACCTCCCTAAAGTATGTAGTCAGTAAATTGAGTAGAAATGATTTGCTCTTTCTTTACAATGCATATTTTAAATCCTCTGCACTGTCATTGGAAGTAATTGCATTGATACAGTGGTCTCTGCCTAAGAACCATCCGACTAGGAGCCCGGTCTGTCTGGGAACCTGCCTCTGCTGTGAAACGGAATTTTTTCTCTGTAATTTACCCCTCTAAGAACCCGCTTCCAAATAAAAAATCTGCCAAAGAGCCCGGTGTCAGGCCAAGATATGCGAGTACTCATGGTGTAATTTCACACATCATATTGTCCACTTGAGAGAAACACACAGTGCTAATTGTACAGTAAAATAGGGATATGGATGGAGGGAACAGGTGGAGGGAACGAGTAGACAAAGGAGTGGAAGTGACAGTTGATGTATGACTGCATAATCAGGCCACATTGTTTACTGACCCGTAAGCATTTCTTTGTCTGACAACACGTGGGACAGCATTTGTGATTGACTCTGTGGATAAGGAAGAGTAAGTTTATCCTCCTGACTGGTCAGCTGATCCACTACTTCGGCTGGTCTGTAAACATTTGAGTTCACTGGTACAATTATCCATAGATTAGCATACCAATACATGTATCATGTTTTCCACAATGATACCGTTATGTGAAAAACTCATTTGACATTTAAATGCTGGGCAGTGTTGATGTAATTAAATGCTGAAAAAGATCAGGAATTGTTAGATCTAATTATAACACATACACACAGGGAAGAAGGCTGTACTTGTTCACATAGATAAATCTTTAACTAACAGTAACGATCAACTAATCATAGTAGTGGAGACAACTGTGGTCAGACGGTTTGTTTAACTTTTCAATCCACCTGAGAACCCGTCTGCCTAAGAGCCTGATTTTTTTGTCTCCCAGCGACCGGGTTCTTAGGCGGAGACTACTGTAGTATGAAACTTCAGTAGTATGGCTCTATTTTCCTGCTTGTATTGGAGACAATTGAGTAATCTCTGGACCCTTTGATCAAACACTATCAGAGTTCATAGGCACTGGGCTTGTAGCTTTGTCATCATCTGGTCACCCTTTGTTTAGTGACCAGGGGTCACAACAAAACTGGTGCCTTTGACAGTCACGTCTTACAATCATAGGCCTGACTGTCACTCACACCAGCTACAGTCTTTCCTTTCTTTCTTTCTGATCTTTCTTTCTTTCTTTTTCTTTCTTTTTTCTTTCTGATCTTTCTTTCTGTTTCTTTCTCTCTCTTATTCTTTAAGCCAATTTAACTCGCTTGATCCTATCATTTTTCTCATTGATGTCAGACGTCCTACTTCATTCTGAAATCCAACTTATTTATAGTCACCAACTTTCAAATTTGTAGCTGGTCAGCGGGCTGATGTTATATATTTTATTTTTTATATTATTATTTATTTAAATGGGATGCAAGTCTGGGACAACGAAAGCAAAAACAGAAATAGGATAGAATCATATGTGTCTGCTCCGCTCAAAGGTATATCTTATCTATTGTTTGGCATTTTGGCATTTCATGTAGATTTGAAAGGTGAAGTTCATAGGGCTCAGTTTTTTTAATCAGTCAAGCAATCATAAGAGAATTGTTGATTGAAAATTAGCTTGAGTCAGTCAGTGACAAAAATAGATAATAGGGCCATGATCTGAGGGAGGACTGAATGAATGACTGATGCTGCTGCAGAATCATTTTCAACCGCAAACTAGATTTAGAGAGAGTGGTCACATTCTTTTTGAAATATTGATCATTTGGTGCTATTGAGTGCTTGCTTATTTTTTTTTTTTCCTAAACCCAGCTTTTTTAATTCCATTGCCATCCCAGATTTCAGTAGAAACTTGGAAAGTTCTGTTAGCATAACGCTGATAATTGGTAGGCTTAGTTTTCATGTCTTAGGATTGCATAACTGGACAGGGCTGACCGACTTATTACATTGTTAATTCTTGATGAGAACAGTGTGACATTCTGTTTCTTGTATCATAGGGATTTAAATGCTGGGCAGTGTTGATGTAATTAAATGCTAATAAAGATCAGGAATTGTTAGATTTAATTATATTAGATATTATATTACACATGTTTTATGTTTTATAGACTTCTAATGGTAATATATGATCTCTTGTTGGCAGATTGGCGAGTACTTGTTTCAGTGTTTTTCAGGAGAGAGAGAAAAAAAGTCGAATGGTTCATATGAATAATTGAGATTGGCAGTTTGTGTAGGATGTTGTGAAGATGCCTGACTTCAATCATAAGTTAGGCAAAACATGCTCTGGTAACAATTAGTTACATTGTGACACTCTTTTTATCTTTGAAATTTAAATGATGCTTTTGGTCACAAGGAGCAGGGAAATACCTCAATCAGCAGAGTGCCAGTTTCTGTGAGAAACAATCTGCTTATGACTGTGATGATGGTTTAACTCAATGCATCCTCTCTCCTTGTAGGCCTGTATGTTAATTTTAGTCATTGAAGCCATGTAAAAAAAACATGCCTTTTGATATCCCATCAGCTGGCTCATGGAGCAGTGATACAGAAACTGTTGAAAAAGTATGAGGGATTGTCGGACAGTAAAAAGCTGAAGTGGATCAATAAGGCTAAGGAGCTGATGCAGTCGTATCAGGTAAGAAACATCCTCCTTTCCAACTGTCTTTTCAGTAGGCGAGCAAATTTGGTAGGGCCACGCGTTAGTTCTCAGCTCTCTTGATTAAGGTACCTGGTAGTGGCATTTTATGACATTGTCGATGGTTCTAAAATTTCCAAATTTTGATTTGAGAAAAGCTAGTGTGACTATAGATTTACCATGGTGTATTTAAACTAGGGCACCTAACCAATCATCTATCACTCTGGGGATTGTACGATAGAAAATGACTGAAATCCCTTAAACTGTTAGAAAAACTGAGCCAGAAAAATTTCTTACAGATTTACATGTCCTAAACAACATGAATTTGGTTTGTAATAAATATTAGAAATCTTATTACACGGATGTCAGACTTTCTAGACAGACTCCAGCAGACAAAGACTTTTTTGTGGTTGATATAAATTTCATTGCCTCATACTTCTTTCTTTTTGCTGCATAAATACTTTACGTTTGCCAGCTATTGCAAGTATATGATGTAGAAGCATAGGGCCAGAAACATTTTCCATCTAATCATGGATACAGATTCCTGTATCACTGATTGTTTTCTTGAGAAAGTAGCGTTATCTCTTTTTAAATCCTTACAACACATGACTTTGAAAAATGTTAGTTTCAAATGTGATGTCTAGTTACAGGAATGTTCATTTTGTTGTCTCTTCAATATATTACGTTCTCTTTACGCCTTTCAACATCCTGCAGGTGGTTATCTCGTCTATTCTATATTAAAAGATCAATGGCTTTTGTGCTGACTGCTCAGCTCCAGACATTTATATTACCAGCAGTATTTTTGTTTATTTTTATGAAATTTGTAGCAGCCCAATCTAAATATTCCCTTGGAAGTCTCAAAAATAGTTTAGTTCTACTCGTGGCAGTCAAAGGCATAGACATGGTGTGAGTTTGTGTGTGTGTGAGTTGTTTTATGGATTTTTGACACTTTGTCTCTCTGTTGACCACAGGAACAGCGTGATGCATACATAGCTCAGAGGCCGTCAGCTTCAGTGAAGCCTGCTGTTCTGCACCTTTCAAAGGCAGAACAGAGGATTTTTGACGCCTCCCTTGGCAAACCGGTCGATGTGCCCCCAAAGTAAGTTGTGTTTTCACGCTTCACGACACACCTATTGTCATGATCATTAGCACATTGTCTTCATTTTATACAAATGTCTTACAAGCAGTTAATTTTCTAACTTAAAAATTTGAAAGCATTGTTACTGTCCTCATGATAAGCCATGCATGAGACAGCATTTTAATATCTTTAATTTTGAGGAATTTTATAAGAGAAACTCAAATCTGTTTTTCGGTGAAAAATTGCCTCCATGCTCATGGAATAGCTATGAAAACCGGACCAAGACAAGCTCATTTCATTAATATTGTGGATTTCTTGTATAAATGCCAAACACATTGATATCAACTGAATCGGAAAAATAATGTGAGCTAGTTTCCATACAGTGATTTTTCTATGAAATTCAGTCGATGCGTTTGGTCTCATAAGATTGTACAACAAGTGTTGCATGCTTTCCCCACAATTTTTTAATTGGCGTAGAAAAAGCTCCTTGAAAACTGTGCGGACTGCTATGAGCCCCAGTTGCAAGAAATATGGGGTGAATTTTGCAAATATGAACAGGAAAGGAAAATGAACATGTTCAGTTCTGAATCTCATCGTGCTCATATGGTGGTTGTGAATACTCACGTAATTAACATTGTGAGCTCTTCATTACATGTTGCCGCAAGAATTTGGCGTGGAAAAAGTAGAGGGCAAAAGGTTTCCTACTTTTATATGAAAACAGATTGACATCTCTGTGCAAGATTTTGGAACTTCTTTTTTTATGCAAAACAGTTTGACATTCCCTGCATATAACACCGTGACAGGTCATGAGGTTTCTTGATTACACAGATCACAAACAACATTTTTTTAAAGTGATATTTGCTTTTTTATTGCTGATAGGTGACTCAGATTTATTTCATTTGTATCGTGTGTCATGTAATTTCAGAACCCTTGCACCATTTCCTTCTGTAAATAGAAAGAAGCTATCAATTAAAAAGGTGTTGTTTGTGATTTGTGTAATCAAGGACAAAAAAAAACTCATGTCCTTTTGTCAGTCTCCTATAAAAATGTGAACGTGAGACATTTCTCTGTTGTTTCATGAAATCGTATTGTCATTCTGTTTCATTGAAACAGATGGACATCTCTATGTCAGTCCATAGGCACTAAGGCTTGTAGATTTGTCATCACCTGGTCACCCTTTGTTTAGTGACCAGGGGTCAGTCTTGTGCCACAACAAAACTGGTGCCTTTGACAGTCACGTCTTACAATCATAGGCCTGGCTGTCACTCACATCAGCTACAGTCTTTCCTTTCTTTCTTTCTTTCTTTCATCTTTGCTTTTTTTCTTTCTTTGATGTCAATTCAGTGTCATGTCACAACTTTTTTCCTGAAGAATATCCCTCTACATTTGATTAGTGTTACAACCTGTGATGACTTCCATCTCATTTCAGAAATCTGTTCTTGTACTTCGGCAACATTCGGCGGTCCACAGTTGCCCATCTGTCTATAGCAGAGCAGAGCAAAGAGCTGTCCACGGCCTACCACAATCTGTCGAAAGATGAGCTGGACGAACTCAATAACAACTTCAAACAGGTAATGAGATTTAGAGGATCGATAAGAATTAATGCGGAGAACAAATGGCCACTTATCCCAATTTAATGGGAACATCCTGATTATTTTCCTCTTATTCCTGTCTTCCCGATTTCTCTGTTAGCCTGCATGACACCCTGGTTTATCTGTTTGAATGAGCCTTTTTTTTTTTTTTTTTCAGCCATCTAGGTTGCTACCCTTTGCCAAGTACCAGAGGTATATTTTTTTCCTTCTTTACAATGCTTATGTTATACCGCTTGTACCTGGCAAAGGGAAGTAATTTGGATGATGGTCAAAATGGCTCATTGTCTTGGTTTGTTTTCACTGGAAGTGCTTTAGGCCAGAATTTAGTTCATGGTTAAATTGTGAACTCTAGTTTTGATGCTAAGTTTTTGCCATGATCTGGTTTTAGTGTGCATGTTGGGTAACTATCCACGCTTTGTCATTTAAAACAAATTAGCAGGCAAAAAAAAGAGAGGATTTCTCCCACCAGTTCTGGTGAGATAAAAAATGCTATTTACTTCAGAGTGTTAACAAATAGGTCACTATGTGAAGTGTGCAATTCAAAATATGATGGATATTTGCACTGTAAGCAGAGCTGCTCCCTCCCATATTACACAAGATCTTCCCACATTTTGACACAGTGAACATATATTCCTGAATTCTGACGATTTTGATGTTTTACACTGAAATATTTTCATTTCATGCTTTATCATTCTGAATGCAGCTGGAGTATTGGTTTCACTCACAGTCAAGAAAGAAATGTGTTCTCCATCGCGTTGCTGCCTACTGCGGTTGCTGATGCCTTCGTCTGTAGGCCAGCAGTATATGATGTTGCCTATTCCGGACATATAGTTTTAACATATATATGTTATACCCTCTGCCCGCCTGCCTATAGGCTTATTTGTTGCTCATGTGCATCTGTCATTCATGATCCTGTCATTGCTGGTCTTACAGTCCATTTTGTTGTTTTGTTCTCTTCTGAAACTAAAGCCACAAGTAGCCGTGGTGTCCCTCCCTGCTCTTCATTTTATTTTTCACTTACAGTGTGCTTGTTGCCAATCATGATTATATCAATTATGACTCTTGATGTAGATCTGTCCTGGGATCATTCACTTTCACTGGTGGGAATTTGTCAGATTTGATGCTAACACTCTGTTAAAGTTTACATATATTTACATCATCGGTGCCACAGACTGCCCGATAACTTGCATCATCACGTAGGCCTACCAGTTTTTTCTGCTTTACATGAGATGGGATAAAAAAGGCCAAGTCTTAGCGATCTGACACATTCAAATTTGACCCACCTGTCCCATGCAAATGTCCGTGCCGGTAATCACGGCAGGTGCTGTCTCATTCACAGACCATTTTCTGTGAACGAGATGACAATTAGACCTACTTCTGTTTTATTTTAAAATGTCCCTCCTCCTTCATTCCCATCCTTGGCTGTCAGTCAGATTAGCAAGATGGCAAGTAACACCACAGGATTGATTCCCCTTCAGAAATATCAAAGGATTCCCAAAAGAATAGAATTTTGTGCATGGCATTTTCCTTACTTTTGTGCATGATGCAAAATGTACTAGATCTGTCCATGACAGAAACTAAAACTGTCAACGAGATAATAGTATGATTTTGAAAAAGATGTAAGAAATACAGATCAAATTGCAGAATATTTATATCAAATGGAACTTTAATTAAGTTATATGGGATGCATCTTTGGTTCGTTATATGATACATAATGATTCTAATTAGGAACAATAGGTAAATTACGCATGAATATGGTTTCTTCAAGAATATTTGGTGAATTTCCCTCCTGTTCCCTGATTTTCCCCTCCTTTTTGAGTCAGATATTCCTCCTCTGCTGGGGGGCAGGCAGGTCTGTGTAAGTGTATGGTGTCAGAGCATGCGCTATGGCAGTCGGTCATTGATATGAGTGGATAAGAACCAACAGCGGATATTCCAAAGTTATAGAAAGTTCACATTCCTTTTATTTGTACTTCACCCCATTTGCATATGTTGTATATTAATTGGTCTTGGGGGTATTTGTATATTTTGGCAGATTTTGCTTTAAAAAGAAACATACAGGGAGCATGTATGGACACACATCATCTGATAGTCTGTGTGAGCAGGTTATCCTCATGTATTCAACCCTTTTGTTGCAGGACATTGAGGAGTACGTGAAAGCTTACACTAAGTACTATGAATCTTTGCCGGAAGAGGAGAAGCAAAAAGAGAAACCACCAGAGGAAGCTTTGGCAAGTTACATGGTAAGAGTGTAAGGAAACAACTGTCTGTTGGTGTTTGTGTGTTGGAATGAGACATGATTGATATGGCTAGTATTTACATAGCTGCCAAGAGTTACAATAAGGACATTCTAGGACAGCCAAATTTACCGACTTCTTGGCAAAGTGCTGTTTTTGCACAACAATTCTTAGTCAATAACTGAACTGTAGTAATATTAGAGGAACATCCCTCTCTTTCTTTGAATTATAGCAGAAAGAAGGCAGTGAAGCACTAGGGAGGATCCATTTTAGTTATAGTGAGACATATGGGTTTTTGACAGGTTTGTCCCTATTCTTTCAAAGAATCACCACAGAAAAATTGATTATTGAAAAAATTCATGGGGTAATGAAATTGTATTTCTCTTACAGTTAAACTTCATCAGATTTTCTGGTGGTTTAAATTTTTTAAAAATTGAGAGAGGGGAGGAGGGGGGACACAACTTATTTCTCTCATTCTTACACAGATTGTCCAAGAACTCTGTTAGTCAAGGACAAATAATTTGGTTGGGGAAAAATAATTTCCATGAAATTTTACTTCAGCTGATGTAAAAGTTGCATGGTTATAATTTTTTTTTTTGCGATTCCTTCTTGAGATACCTTTGTTTTTGGTAGTGTACAGATCTCATTGGTAATGTTGGAGATTTGCAAACCTTCCTCTGTTTTGGATGGTATTCAGCTTGAATGTATGCTGTGCCTTTAAACAAAAATCCAACCCAGTACTTGTTATGACTCCCACAACTGTTATGAGCTGATACAGTGCACTGGTTCACTGTATACTCCTGCAAACCCAGCAGTTTTTTATTTCTAGGGTGTATGTACTTGGGGAGACAGTTTTTCCTGTATGAAAGCTGAGCCATTTCCGCTCATTATAAGAAACACAAAATTGGACAAATGTTTTGGTTTGAATGTGGCTCACCATTCCTTCAGTATGGCTGAGAGAAATGTTTCCAATCTCTTTGATGCTAGTTCTAAAATAAGTTACTATTCACCATATTCAATTCCATTTACTGCATGTAAAATATATCTTAGACACGTATGGGGTGTCCTGTTTCAAGGAGCTGTTATAGTTTAAATATACCAATAAATATGCTGTCCTAGATTTACCAAACAACAAAATTTTATGTTATTTCATGCAAACATGAATTAGTTGAAATACTGAATCACTGAAGCAGGTCCATCCAGATATGCTGCATAGATCTTGGAGAGAGTTAGACACTGTCCTATCAATATTTGTGAGTAACCAGAGTGGCGCACAGTGAATGCCTCTAATGTTACCCAGTACCACATGAAATTTTAAAGTTACATTCTAGTCAGGCTGTACCACATGAAATCATGCCACAACAATTGAGTTCCATGTTGTATCTGTTTGAAATCAGGGAGTCCTTTTGGAGACACCCTGTGTATGCCAGGTTTGAATAGATTTTTGATTGATACATAAGGTGACTGCAAGTGGCTTAAAATACCATCGAAATTGTAGTAGTAAAGGAATTTGCAGGACTCAAAATTGGGTGAGTTAATAATTTTTTTACCTCCTCTCTTTCTTAACTTCAGCCAAAATTGAAGCGAAAGAATGTTGAAGCTAAAGAGGCCCCGCCAGCTAAGAAAAAGAAAAAGAATGAAGAAGAAAGGCTACAAGATGGAGATGCCGACGATGTGGCTGACAACTCTCCAGCAGAGACGGCAAACTTCTCACCGGAAACACAGAAGTCTCCAAGGAAGTCGCAGTCTCTGAAAGCTTCACAGTCACCGACGAAAAAGAAAAAGGGAGAGGACAAAGATGAAATCACTAATGGTGCAGGCAACTTTTCTTCAAGATCAGAATTAGCAGACGGCTCAGCAGAAACTGAGAAATCTCCTAAAAAAAAGAAAGCTGCGGAAGTGGCAGATGAAGAGGGGATATTCAAGACTCAGAAATCTCCAAAGAAGTCCAAATCTGTGAAGGGAACAGCAGGGGCGACTCCCACCACAGTGCTCTCTGCAGCCAGTGAAGATCTGTTGACGATGTGGTCACCTCTCATAATGAAAGAAGAGTAAGTCAAACCTAATTTTTATAAACGCTAGTTATAAACTCAGCTCACAGAACCTTAATGTCAACTGTGGTCGACATGTGGTGCAGATATGTCAGTATAGCTAATACAAGGAGAGCGCTGCTGTTATAGAGAAAAAAAAATACACAAACTGATGAATTTCTAAATGTAAAAACTAAAAGTTGAACCATTTATTTTACATGAAATGCAATTTTTCACATGAGAGCTATTTATAGAGATGAAATCGGGTTTTGATGAATTTTCTCCCATCCTTCGTCATCACTATAGCCCACATCTTCTCTCTTACCTATACAAATCTAGCCATGAATGTCATTGTGTAAACATATAGATTTGTACCGTGAGAAATTATTAAAGTAAAAAAAAAAATTAACATTTTTGTCTCACTTTGTCCCTCTATTGCTTACCGCAGATCTAGATCAAAGGTTTTCATTCTTTGTTAAAAAATTCAAAAAAGTGATTTTTTAAAATCAGATACAGAAAAAAAACTGTTCTAGATCAAATTAAACCAGAAAGAACATTGAAATAGGCACATGCTGAAGTTTATTGTGAATGCAGAAAATTAAAGGCAGTATCTTATTTTTCCAGCTTCAGTAAATAAGTGAAAACACTTGAACATGTCCAGTATGCAGAGGTTAGCTTGACTGGACAGGGTTAGGGTTCATTGAGTTAACTCATTCTATTTGGACTAAAGTTCCACATTCCACATGACTGGGTAATTTTCTTTTGAGCAGTATCTACCTTACATGTTTGTCTACAGTAGGTTTTTTTAGATGTAGAAATTAATACATATTTGGTTATCAGATAAGAAACATAAGCACACCGAGAAACAGAAACATTTGGGTAGGCCGAGTAGACATGTTTCTGATTCTACTTCATATAGGTGTTATTGACTAGGTCAGTTGGGGTCAATGTAAACATATTGGCTGTTCACTGACAAGTTGATCTACCAGACATTCTTTCCCCCCCACCCCCTTTAAAAAAAAAAATTTGCAGGACGAGTATGGCCTAATGAACACAGAGAAAAGAAGTACAATAGAGCATCAGACATGCTTTCAGGAGGAACGTATTTTTCAGTCAGTATCTCGACAACACAAACGATTGCAGATTGAAAGTTGACAAAAAAAACAAATTATTATGACCGTAGTGGTAGAAAAGATTGATGCAAGAAGGAAGTTAAATTTAGATCTAATTAGAGTGACCACATTCCCATACAAAAAGGTGGCAATGATGGCACTGCCAGGGCACATGCTTCTTTTTTTTTTCAAACTCAAGTGAAATACCTGAAAATCTGCAAAAGTCTTAACATGATAGGCTTTGGGCTTTTCTGTTCATTGACAGTGCCTGACTGACCCAACAGGAGTGGGAGTATTTTCTGACTATTCCATGAAACAGTTTGACATCCTTGTGTTTGGTTTTCGTAGGATGTTAAATTATTCAATAATGTTATTGGCAGGAATGTTGATGAAACATGGCAGTTACAAATGTACTGAGACATATGAATATGTACAAGAGAAAACTAGTTATAATTTAATGATGTAACTTACATGGTGTGTAAACACAGTGAAAAAGTTCACGTTTGTAATGTTACTACTTTTTTTTTTTTTTTTTTTCACATTTCATTTCAATCTTTCTGTTTGTTTGTTTCCTTTCAGACCATCATCATCATCACAGGAAAATGGAACATCTAGTAGTCCCAGTAAGAAATCTCCCAAGAGGTCAAAGAAGTCCAAGAAAGAATCAAATTCATAGGATATGAGAGGAGACAGTCATTTTCAGTGTTAGTCTACACAAGTTGTTCTTCCAGTTAAAGAGTGGTCGGCAAATGAAACATACAGAATTGGTGAATGAAAGAGCTATAAGTTATGAATTTTTATATAACGCACATGATTGTTACCAGCATGCTGTTGCTTAGAGTTGTGACATATAAACCCTTGAACGTGTGGTCGTCTTTAAGTGCTACTGAAATTAATTTGTAGAAATGGCAATTAAAACCTTGAAAAGCAAATTGTTTACAGTGCCAGATTCATGAAAAATGAACCGAGACGATGTCAGTAATCGGGATAAGTTATTTATTTTCATGAATGGCATCTGGACTCCTTAGAGCTGCATTTTTCATTGCAGAATTTAGGATGATAGAGAACTGGATGTCATTAAATGAAGATGTTCCTGCACTGGGATGGATATGAGGGATGATCTCCCCCTGGAATCCTGTCACAGGCCAGAAATATTAAATAAACGATTTTGATCGTAACACGGACACAGTGCTTTTATATCTTGATCCGTTCTTTTATGGGAGCTTAAAAATACAAAAAAAACAAAGGAGCTTGGAACAAAAAAAAATAAAAAAAAAATGCACTTTTCTTAAAATTGGCAATATTACTCAAGACAACTGCAACTCAGGGGTTGATATGTGGTATATACCGAATGGAATAGTGTTGTGTATTAGTTTTACTTTACTGTAGAGTGTTTCATTTTGTAATCAGTGCCCTGTACATGTACTTTTTTGGACTGCAAGGAATCCTTGGCAGCCACTGCTAATCAGCTGACTATCAGTGACGACCATGCTGTTTGGTTGCCACAATGGTTGTCTTACTAGTGAGCTGTGTTGATAGAAAGATGTCAGACCCAGCCAATAACTGTGTCAGACCCAGCCAATAACTGTGTGGTTGAGGTTGTGGAATTTTTAGAGAGGAGTCTATGCAAGATATAACTTTTGCATTCATCAGATGAAATTTTGCAAGGGCCAGCAGCAGTGCAGCTGAGAAATTAGTAATTGTTTTGTTTATTTATTCGTTTGTTAATCAGTTCGTCTATTAAAGTATTTATTTATTTGTTGAGTTATTTATGTTTCTGTGCTTATTCACTCTTTGTTATCAGAGATTCATTTATAATAGTTGCTGATTAAGGCAAGCTCAAATACTGGAACACAGCAAGCAGTGAGCCATGTTTGGGAGCCTCTTGTCTTTCTTGAGCATGAGCTTTTCATAAAAAAGACAAGTACTTGTAACTGAACAATCTCTATGGCTATGTGTGCAAGTTTCTTAACCAGCAGCAATTAGTAGCACTGTGGATTCTTCAGTTAGCCGGGCAAAGGACAGCTAGATCTATGGCTTGCAGACGCAATCAACAGAGATGCCTTTGTTTTTAACTGGAAAGAGTCAAACTATTGTATATGTATGAATTATGTATAATGTATCTATAGGCTGGACCCTGTGAGGTGTAAAAAATATTTCTTTAAATAAGTAAAGAATGTACTCTGTTACTTTGTCTCTTCTTTACCATTTCAGTACTCGTAACATATTTTCATGTCAAATCCATGGACTATCAGTAGTCAAAGGTGTCACAAGGGGGCCAGTTGATAACAAAGGTTACCCATTCTTGGTTAAAAGTAAATCAAGGTAGAAGTAAACTAATATTTATGTTCAGTGGCAGCAGCCTACCTGGCATGATTCAAGGCAGGTACATTGTATTTTGTGAGTGTGTCAGTTAAGCAAGTGATGAAATGGTAAAGACAGCCTGAATTACAAAGTGATGAGGATATTAACACATGAAATACATACACTAGGACTTTACTCATAGTTGTTTATATTTTGAAGGTGCATCTGCATGAGATGAATGCTTCTTGTGAGTTCTGTGACTGATTTAAAAAACAGTTGGCAAAATGCAATGGTTACACACTTTAGAGTGTTTAGAGTTTTGTATACTTTACATATTCAGTGGTCTCCACCTAAGAACCCAGTGGCCAGGAGATAAAAAAAGGCAGGCTTTTAGGCAGATTGAAAAGTTACGTAACCTGTCTGACCGAAGATTGTCTTCACTGCTATGATTAATTGATCATTACCGCTAGTTAAAGATTTATATACATGTATGTGGATAAGTATAGTGTTCTTCCCTGTGTGTGTGTTATAATTAGATCTAGCAATTCTTGATCTTTCTTTGTGGATAACTAGAACTACATCAGTACTACCCAGCGTTAAAACGTCGAAGGAGATTTCACACAAGGATATCACTGTTGAAGGAAAACATGATATTCCTAAACTACCCTATGGATAATCACACAAATGATATTTGTTAACAGACTGTCTGAAGTAGCAAAATAACTGACCAGCCAGGAGGCTAAACCTACTCCTTATCCACAGAAAACAATCACAAGTGCTGTCCCATGTGATGTTAAAGTGTTAAAGAAAAAAATGCATACGGGTTAGTCCACAATGTGGCCTGATTATGCAGTCATACATCAACCATCACTTCCACTCCCTTTGCTTACCTGTTCCCTCTGCCCCCATCTCCATTTTAGTTTACTGCAGTGTGCATTTCTCTTCAGTGGACAGTATGATGTGAAATTACACAATTACTCGCAGGTCTTGGCCCGGCACCGGGCTCTTATAAGTTATAGTGCTCTTAGGTGGATTTTTTATTAGGGAGCGGGTTCTTAGAGGGTTATATTATATTGTAAAGACAAAATTCCATTTCCCAGCAGAGGTGAGCTCTTAGACAAGGAGTTCTAAGGTGGCAGACCACTGTATGCATCATTAATGTGTTTGAAACCAAAAAAATCTCAAAATGAGAAAATGGGGTTTATGTCAATTTCTGTTTAGATCCCTCTCATTTTATCATACTTTTTTGGAAGTGTTGAAGTTACATGGGTATACCATTGATTTTATTTGTGTCATGCCATTAAATGTTGAAGAAAGCAATTTATTATATATTTTATTTGAGTGAGTGCTGGCAATGGGAGGAACTTTGCTTGACATTTGTTGTTCTGAATGAGGAACTGTTCCAATGGTTGTTTAAAATTTGAAAATCTTTCGTAATCACAATGATGTCCTTGTTCTTGTATTATTGAATAGGCAAGTTACACTTATATGTCCCCTTACAGTTGTTGTCAGTTTCCAGTTTGAAGATCAAATACAAAATTATTGGATAAACTATGTAACTTTCTCTTTGTGTTGATCTGAATTTGTTTAAGAAAGAGACAAATGTGTTGAGGCAGTAGAAGATGTGCATTTGTAGTGGAAAAAAGATAAGTGTAAGAGTGAAAACCATCACACCACATATGCATATTTTGTAGTAAATATAAGTTTACTGTCATATTTTCCGTGTGTGGTGTTAACGATACCAGTAGAAGAGGAAATGAGTATGCTTATATTTCACTTTAGTGAGAAAATGATTTAGAATCGACCCAGGTATTGATATTCAGTTAGATCCTGTGACCCTTGCCAAGTGCAAGAGGTATAGTAATTAGTATAATTATAAGAATAAATGCATTGTACAGAAAGAAAAAATTATTTTTTCTGCTGTTATTTGAAAGATATGATGCAAAAAAAGAGAAAATTATCATGAGCAAGAAATACTTTCATTACTTGGTGAATTTTTAAAACTTTCCTGTTAGTCGTATTATGTCAGATAACAAGAGAAAACGTGATTTGTTTTCCTTCCTTTACAGTACTTGTTCTATACTACTGGTACTGAGCATAAGGAAATCATTTGACTGATGGTCAGCAGATGGCAGTGGTGGCCCTTTTGACGTCCAGCTCATTAACTGTTAAATTAACATCACCTGGTCACATGACATAACTTGATAAATGCATCTACACATAGCCTATACAAGTATACATGTATGTATCACACAGATTATCATCAACTTGAAGCCTTTTCATCAATCATTTTCAAGTCGGCATGGTTTCATGTGGTTTCCTAGTCATGGGCTTAACATAATTGTATACAAAATGATTTGCTTTAAATGCCAACAAATTACACTCATATTAAACTGTGTTAAGATATCCAGCTGGATTTAACAACCAACTTTGATGGTTCAGTACAGTCACAAAACTATGACAAGTGTCAGCTTTTCAAAAATTGAGTTAAGGGG
>JBCEWB010810888.1:0-16299 GCA_039654565.1 Peronia peronii
CTGTCTGTCTGTCTGTCTGTCTGTCTGTCTGTCTATCTATCTATCTATCTATCTATCTATCTATCTATCTATCCATCTATCTATCTAGGAAACTGTTCTGGGCGATAGACATGATCGGGTCTGTTTAATTGTGTGAATGTCTAGTTCACGAAACCATGTGGGTTTTTGATTAGTATATTAGTAATTCTTTAAAAAATCTAAAGAGTAGAAAAGAAACAAGAAACGAAAAGAAAACAGGATATAACCACAAGCTTTGTTCTGTTGATCTTGCAATACCACTTCAAGGTTCGCTCAAGACGGACATTTAAGGGTGGATATCCCGTCTTTTTAGCGGATCATTAATTTAAGCAATGCGATTTCCTTGTACAAAGCGCTGGATTGTCTGCCTTGCAAAGCAGAAATTGGTTGGCGGGTCACAGTGGCGCTGCTAGCGGTTTTTCCTTGATTAAACACATGAATAGTTCACTGCTGAGGACGGACAGTGAGGGGAAAAGGTTCTAGCAATGTCGCGAATGGGAAGCTCAGCGACACGCTGAGCCTGAGGTAGGGACGAGATAATTGTACAGGCTGAGAACCCCTGAGTGAAACTGCTTGGGGGAGCAACTACCAAGCATTCTCTCAGTCTCTTTTATCTCTCTTATTCTCACTTTCTTTCCCCTGTCTCTCGGACACCCCATTCAGTCCTTGCTCACTGTTCCTCTTACCCCGAGCAAAGCACATCAGAGCCAGCACCAGTGTTACTATTTACTGTCGTGACCCTCACCAGCCTCAGGGCAGAGCCGGATTTGAAAGACACACCCGCCAACTCCAGAATGAGATCAAGCCAGGAAAAGGCCGGTTGGTTTGATGTTGGTCTTAAGGGACTGCGCGGCTAATTTGATTTCAGTTAATTTTTCCCCACACGGTACAAATAGAGACGTTGGAGCTGCAAGAAATGTAAAGGGAGGGAGAGGGAGAGAGAGTTGGATTCTGCCGAAAATGACGTGGTATCCTTTTTTTTTAAACTCCTGGACAAATCCAGTAACTCTTTGAAGGCCAGGATCTCCTTCAATGCCTTCTGTTGTCTTTCTGTGCTAAGATCTGTCACATTTGCCAGCTGTTGAAGCCCAGGCAGGAAAATTTCTTCAGAGATGTTCAGCTTTCAGAAAGCTGACGTTGAAATGATCTTTCAAAGTTAAAGTCATGATGCGATGTCGAATCTTATCTGGAATCTTTAAAGCGGAGGGGGTTTGGGAAAAGGAGGGGGGGGGGGGGAGAGAAGAAGGGAGGCGGACAGACTACAATAGGTATAGAAAAGAGAGAAGTTATGCTTTATGTTTGCAGGGGGTTTGATCCTGGACTGGCAAGATATACATGATTGCATAGTTTAAGTCTCCAAAAACCCAGATTGCAGATGTTATGCTCATCAATACAGACAGAATACCGCATACTTTCTTCTTTTGTGGTAATTCGTCATTTCCCAAACGTAATAATATTTCAAAACTTGCACTCCATTTTCGACTGTTGATAAAGGGACTAATGTTGTCCTAAGGATGGCTGTTGGATTAAGGCCAGATATTCCACATTTGGAAAGTTCTCCCGATGTTTCTGAGTTCTATAAGGTGAAACGAAGTGGACTGTCGGTCGCCTGAAGTGTTGGGGACATGTCTGATAGTGTCGAGTGTTATTGACATATTTTGTTACCTAGGACGGATAGTTACAGACAATCCTATAGGAAGAAACTGTCAGTACCCACATGATACTTCATTATTACAATAGACCACTGTCTGTCTGTGCTGTCTCTGGGCTCCCGTGTGTAAACCACAGGGCTCCCGGTCCTGTCCTTTCTTTTCTTTCTCTTATGCTTTCTCGTTCTCTCTCTCTCTCTCTCTTTGAAATTGGGGAGCAAAAAGGGGAGTGGGTCCGGAACAGCTGGCATTGTTTTAATATTATATTTACTATTCATTTCCATTCTTTTTGGCTCAGTACCTACCATTATAGAGAATGAGATGGAAGGGCAGTGTTAGAGTTAAAATACTTCTTTGTATTTTTGTAGGTTCAAGTAGTTATAGTACCACGTAATAAAGTCAGTTCACTTAGTTATAAATAATAACAGGTAAAGAGAAAATTTAACAATGAAAAAAGAGAAAGAAAATTGTAATTAAACTCTGAAAGTCAAAACCATGTGTACCCTAACCCCCCCCCCCCCCCTTCCTCCCCACCCCAATCACCACCACTACTATCAGCAAATTTACCTTCTTTGTAGGATCCAGGGGCTAAATTTACTTCTTGATGAGAACCTCTGCTTTATAATAGCATTTCCTTTCCTCCTCTCCACCCCCTCCCCCTGATTATTGTAGGTTATTATCAGAAGTAGCAGCCCAACATTTTATGCAAACTGTGTAGTCTGTTGATAAGAGGAGAAACAACAGACAAAAAGATCACTGTGCCCTAGTCTTATGAATTGTCTGTGCTGAAACAAACTACCTTTTGTGGCCTCCTTACAGTCTTCAGCAAACTTTTCTGTCAAGAGGACCTTGGGTCCTCTGTGTGCCCCCCATTTCTTTTCTTCTTCTTCTTCTTCTTCCTTTTTTTTTTTTTCTTTTTTACAACAGATCAAGGTGGCATTTTATAAGATATACCTAAAAAAAAAAAGTCATGTATGATTGAAAAGTAATCTTAAAAGTAAGATGAATAAGATTAATAATGTGTTTTGAAAATAAAGATTGTGTATGGTATAAATAAAAAATAAGTCATCCACCCCACAAATCTCCTCCTTTTGTGCTCAGAGTTATGTGAAATTAATTGAGATCAACATTTTATGAACAGCTTAGTGTTCAGCTTTAGAATGATCTAAAACTGAAATATATAAAGAGTATTTGTTTAACAAACACAGGTTGTATAAGCATTTTCAAATATTTGCTATTGCGTTATCTGCAGCAGTTAGAAATAATTGGCTAGAGGTTGTGCTCTTGACAAGAGTTTTAGTTTTAAGCTCTCCAAAAGATTGCTGTGGATCTTTACATTCCAGACAAAGAGGATTCTTATTTTGTATTTTCTCTCTATTTCCTCTCATGAGTATCTCGTATTGTTTTTCTTGTCTTGTGACCGATGATCTTATATTCCTCGACAAGAGTTTTAGGTTCTCAGAAAAATTGTCATGGTCTTTGCAGTGTTAGTCCAGGTGAAACTTCTTAGCTTGTGTTTTCTTTCTATTTCCTCTCAGTCATTGTCTTGTATTATCTGAATGTGTCCTGTCTCTGATGATCTTATATTCCTCGACAAGAGTTCTAGGTTCTCATTCTCAGAAAGATTGTCATCGATCTTTGTGTTGTTAGTCCAGATGAAGAGAAGTCTTGTTTTGTCATTTCTTTCTATTTCCTCTCAGTGATTGTCTTGTATTATCTTTCTGTGTCCTGTCATTGATATTGCCTTTCTCTTTCGTTTGGGTGAGGATCTTGTACCATCTCCATGTGCCTTTTTAAATGAGGCTCTTGTATTTTCTGATTACTTGCAGTGATGAAGAGACCAAAGAAGAGCTAAAGAAACTGCCAGTGATCCCCACCAGCACTCTCAAAGAGCATCCTTCCATTGCTTACTGGTGAGTACATGCAAGACCAGCGCCTTCTTATGTATTACATTTTATAAAATGATATATTCACTTTTGGTTGATAAAAAATTTGCATAGGACAATAATACTACTAATGATAATAATAGAGAGCATTTATATAACGCCAATCCCGATACAATGTACAAGCTGTAAGTGCTTTACAGTCTATTATTATCTCGACAGACCCAATGGAGAACTCACAAATATTCTCATTTTTCTGGGGAGCATACAAGGCTGCCGCTGTTGGCTGCTCTAAACCTTATCAATCTAACAATATTATTCACCGTCTGCAAAATACAACCTCGTTGGATATATTATCTGCAAAGTTCTGAATATTTCATTATGATCTGTGGGAAGGTTTTTTTTTTAATTTTTTAAATTTTTTTATTTGCCAATTCTAGATCAGGATTTTGAGTTGAATGTGCTTAAAACTGTTGTTTGATGCCAAAAGATTGATGCTGATGAAATCGATACAGAATATATATTGCCTTTTTGAGACTTTCAGGAGTTTGAAAGTTGATGAATCGGGCATGATTTTTTTTTTTTGCTTTTAGCTGTTAAAGAAGATCATTTTTCACCATAAGCTATGGTGTAATTATATGACATATGCTTTTTTTTCATTTGAATGATACCTTATATCTGCAATGTGTTGTGCTCATTCTTATCTCTTGTCAATTCCAGTGAGGAGCGGATCATCAATTACTATGAAAAGTTGAATGGCACGTCACGAGGCCTTGCTATTGTCAAGTGAGTTTTGCTATTTTGTTTTGTTTTAACAACGATTAGCTTCGATACATCTTAAAATTTATTGTTTCCTTTTCTGATACCTGTAAGAATTCTGGGTGATGACAACAATCAGTGATAATATAACAGATGAGTGTTCAAAATTTTTCTAGGTGAGATCATAAGCAGATATTAGAATGCTCCGCCACACTTTCACCCAGCTGTTATCACAATTTTCCAGTTTGTGAATTTTAGATCATATGCCTTAGATACATCAGTTAATGCTGTTCCATCCCATATTGCATTCTTTTAAAGATTTTCCTCATCCAGCAGTATTTCTAAAGTAAAAAAAAAAAGAAAATCCTTCATTCTCCTTTTGCTGTCATCAATAATTTGAGTTTATATGTCTACTCACCAAAGTAGCTCATACAGCAAAAAGCTGAAGATTGCTGTTCAAAACATCACTACTGTCCATGTATTTTAAATTCAGATAAGAAGGAGTAGGTTGTTCCATTTGTTTAAGAACAAGCACAATGGGTTTATGATGATAGAACATTGTCCCATGTACAACTCCATGTTCAAGAAATTCACCCCACCAATGTTGTTATCTTCTTATTCTCTGGGGACTTCACTGTCAGAGCTGCCGAGGGATGACCTGCAAAGAAAGACTGAACTTAACTATCTTGTTTAGTCCTTGAGACTCCATTGGTAATTTTAAGATTTCTTCTTTTCTGTTCCCAGTTACATGACCATAGTGGAGAAGCTGCCAACATATGGCATCCATTACTATGATGTAAAGGTAAGAAATGAATCTTGTGTTGTGCAAGCTGGAACATTTGAATAGTTCACATTAGTTTTTTCACCATGGAGAACTTTTGTATATTTATTATAATGAATGGCCCATGAATGAAGATACAGCCCACCAGGGTATTCGTTATTTTGCTGTGATCAATGAAGTCAATATTGTATGTCATTGTAATGCTGGTCTCATTTCCAGTTTGTGAATTTTAGATCATATGCCTTAGTTAAAGGGCTTGTCGATAAGTTTTCAGAATATCAGACTAATGTAAGACTACTGAAGTCACAGTCTTCGAATTGATGGATTTCCAAAGACAATATTTATCCTGTTCTCTGTGTTAGACAGCCAAATCACTATGTATCAACAAGATTTTATGTTTGTGTTAAAAGCAATCACAGGAACCAGATCTATAGAGAACAGTTTTTCAAAATTCTGCCAGCATTGACATAGGATTAAATTTTGATTTTACTCATAACTAGCTTTTTTTTAAATGTCAATTTTGTGCAAGTGGGAAATGGATATCAAAAAAATTGCTGACGATTGATATTTTAAGCTACCAGTTATTATCAGTGGTTCCTTTTGAAACTTTTTTTTTTCATTGTGCAAATGTAATTTTGCAGCCCTGTATTTTTTTTTTTCTTCTTTGTTTACTAATTTTTTATTTTTTTTATCACATCTGTTTTGATCTGCCCTATGGTCTGTTTCCTTAGAGAAGATTTTGAGAGCATACAGTGAACCAAAATATTAATAATAGAGAAAAAACAAGAGAATGATAATATACCAAATCTTTTTTTTTTTTTGCTTGCCAAGGCCTAAAGAATTTACCCTTGCACAGATAAATATTTCTGTTTAAGAGCCTTTTATCTTGCATTACAAATTATCAGGATCCACCTCATCTTTGGTTTACTTGGAAGTGGTTCATAGATATAATAGTCTTGTTTTACATATGTCTGAAGATACATCAGACAACAAAAGCATGAAACTCAATGCAGAATAGTCAAAAGCTAAGAGTGAAGAATCCCAGGACATAGTTCTTGCCTGAAGGTGGCTAAATGGTATGGTTCAGTTAAATAGGAGAATCCAAAAATAAGAGTAAAAAGTGCATGGGATGGATGGCTTGACAGAAGAAGATTCATGGTGAGAAGGGGTGGGGGATGGGAGGTTGAAGGGTGCCAGAAGATGAAATGGAAAGGGATTGGTGCAAAACACAGAACTGGATTTGAAAGCAACAAAGAGAGAGAGAAAGAGAGACACATACACAGCAACAAGTCCTGAATCTCATTTAACACAGATTGGTGTATTTAGTAAGCTATGCCATAGAAACTGAAGATATGCACTCAGTGTTCAGAGGATGAGAGAGAAAGGGAACCCCGCAAAGCATAGACTTATATCGAACAGAAGCTCAGAGAATAAGAAAGAGAGAGACATATAGAGCAACAGGTCTTTAATGTCATGAAACACTAGCTGATGTACTCAGTGCAAGTTGTGTCTGCCATTCAAGCCTGAAGGGAGGAGATGTACTCAGCGTTCAGCAGCTGCCATATCTTTGACCTTTCACACCTCAGTCAGCTGTTGACCATTATCTCTTCGCTACACTCCCTGACATCCCTGACCCGTTTCCCAGCTGTGTGGGCTTGTCTGACCCACAACAGGACAGGAAATGTTTACACAGTGAGCAAAGCCCAACAAGAATAAAGAAAACCTTTTGGTATTCAGTATTACAAAGACAAGTAATATCTGGGTGTTCATCAAGAAATGAGGTGTATGTTTATGCATGTACACAAAGGATGAGAAATATACAACATAGAGTGAGCCAGTCCAGACAAGGAGAAAGAGAAATCTTTTGCATTCAGTATTACAATTCAGTCATATCTAGGCATTTTTCAGGAAATGGGGAGTCTTTTTATGCCATTTATGTATATAGACAATGGATGAGCAAAGTCGAGATGAGGAGAAAGAACAGTGTTCTATTTTTCAGTGTTGCAATACACTTAAATGAAGGCATTTATCAAAAAGTAGGATGTCTGTTTATTTGTGTAGACAGAGAATAGGAAATATACAATGCACAGGAAGCTTTTGGGATTCAGTGTTACAATAGAGTATTATCTTGACATTTACTTATAAAATGGAATATCTGGTTATGTCGGTTTATTCATCTGGACACAGAATAAAAAAAGAGTACAACTCACAGTCAGCAAAGTGGATTCATGGGACAAAAGAAAAAATATTTGCCATTTAGAAATACAAATGGTTTCATATCTAGGCATGTATTTCAAAACATAGTAAGTTTATTTCAGTAGCAAGGAAAGTGCAAAATAGGACAAAGACGAAACTGTTACGTAGGTAACATTTACTTTCCTCTGGCATTGTTTCTAGAGATGGGATATCACTGACAAGAGAGAGAGAGAAACTGCTTGTTTTCAGAATTACATTTACTGCATAATGTTTCAGACATTGCTTCAACACACTGGGGATGGTTTGTTTTTTTTCCTTCAGGTAACATTTTTTGGGCTGGAAGCCAAAAGACCTTATTTCTAAACTACAGGCAGAACACCATTACAGACTTAAAGGAAAAAAAAGCTAAAGCTATGATTGACATTCCCTGAATTGAAAGGATGCCATGACCCTGCTCTGGTTTTGTCTGGACAAGTAATAATCAGTTGCAATAATTAAATCTCTTTGTGGGGTAGTTAAAAATAAATTTACAAACAGCAAATAACAGAAAACTGTGGGTTGATGTTCAATGATGCTTGAGATAATGAAAGGAAACAAAAGCAATATTTTTCAGAGGTAATTTGTAGGTTTAATATTCACAATTCTCACTTTGCTAGTTTTATGGAAAGATAGGTTTTAAAATCTTTTTTTGGCTAAGTTAGAGAGGCCATAGTGCTTGATCTTCTCAAAAACTCCACCCCAGTATCTTGTCTCATTTAACTAATCTCAAAGGTATCAGCATGCTTCACATACTTGCATTAATATTTGATCAAGAACAGGAATAATGAAATCTTATTTGCTTTTTTCATCAGTTGGCAAATAAATGGTCCCAGAAATTAAATCAGAAAGGAAGCAGACAATAGCGTGAAATGGCATGGCAAGGTTATAGTTATAATTACCCAGGACTATGGGATGAAAGATATGAGGCTAAACTAATTTTCAGCTCAGGCTAAAGGTGATGTTCCTTCCAAAGGGCATAAATAATTGGTCATTAGTCCTAATTGGTTAGCATTAGATTGGCCACAGATTAGACTTTACCAGATAGAGTGTGTTCGTTTGTGAGAAGGGACAAACCTTGAACAAATATCTAGTCTTTTGTAGCAGAATTTGATGTCCAGACAGAATATTGTTCAGGGACAAAACGTTATTGCAATTCTGTGTTTGATCAGGGATCTGCTATCTTAAGGGATTAAGTGTCATCATGCTTTTTTTTTCTTTTTTAGAGGAGAGCTGAAAATAAATAAATAAATATATTTAGAAATTCAGAGACAGCTAGAGATTAGCCATCTTTCAGTCTTCATGATTATTAAACAAATGGCTGTCAGATGGTGGACTTAACAGTAAAATGTCTGCAATGATCAGTTGTTCACAAATGGTCATTATTTTGTCTGGGTGTCATTTGACAACTTGAACTTTTTTCTTTTTTCCGTTATTATTTACAGAACATTAAAGTCTGTCACTTAATAGAAAAGTGTAGCTGTGTATTTAACGTGGAACAAGCTCAAAACTATCCTGTTTATGAGACTCTCTGATATCTTCCCCAGATATTTTCTGACAGAAATTGGTAAAATTCTCTCACATACTCATATTTGTCTGATTCACAGGATAAAAAAGACATTCCATGGTGGTTGGGCATCAGTCCTAAAGGCATTGCTGTCTATGACAAAAACGACAAGACCACACCCAGAAAGGTAAATATAAACTGTTTGTATGTCAGACTGTTGGTGTCACATGTGCAGCAATTCATAATAGGTTTTAGCGGCCTTCATTGACAGAGCATTACAATTTATATCTTTTTCACATGTCCCTCAGTTACAAATTGTAATACTTTAGCTTTCAGTGTTCATAGCCCCAGTCCACATTTTTATGATCTCCAGATGATGGTAGGAAGCCCCCAGATGTTTAGAAATGCAGAATTTGTGTTCAATGACAGTTTTGAAAACGAGTAGGATTTATGAAAAACCACTAACTACAAAACATTCAAAAATGTATATTGCCTCAAGTAAAAATGGCATCAAAGGACGAGCCAGTGAAATGGCGAATGCCTTGCTCCAGATGACGTGCCGAACCCGGATCTTCACAGTTGATGAATATTACAACAATACAAAGATTATGACTTGGTTATAAATGGGGACATGTCAGTAAAGGAAAAGAACTATTTGATTTTAAAATAGCAAAAAATGGAAGAATAAAAATGAATCTCATGACATTTTAGTAATTTTTGCACTTATAGAACTGAAGGAATAATTACAAAAGAGTTCTGTTTCATAGTATTGTGAAATCAGAATGGCGAGAACAAATGGTCACAAGAGATTCATCTTTTAACATGATTCCTAATTGCGAAATTAAAATGGCTATGTCTTAATCTTCAGTTTTAATTTTGTGAGACATTTTATATTTTTACTCTCTTTCTCTCTCTCCCTTTCTGCATTGCATTGAAGCTCTTCACGTGGAAAAATCTAGAGAATCTATACTACAGAGATAAGAAATTTTCCATAGAAGTCCATGGACCAAAACGGTAAGTGTTTACTCATGGCTGACTCCCAGTTATTTGTTCTGTAACTGCCACAGGCAAGACGTTATATGAGAACAAAAAAAAAAAAAAAGAAAAGAAAATTAAGGTTGACTTTGCGAAAGCTTTGAAGGATTTTTTTTATTATGGTAGACAGTTAAAGCTCTTAGCCATAATTAAATGAAATTATTATATCAACGAAAGCCAAGCTTATCTTGAAGTATAAAAAAGAATGGCATGCAAACATGTGTCATCATGATAGATTTTTTCAAAGTAAAAGGGAAACAAAATTGCAGAATCTGCTATGGCAGTATAACATTATTGGTTCATTTGCTATCGCAACTTAATTTAAGCAAAAGTGACTTTTTGTGAACATGAACATATGAGAAGATTAGTCTCAAATTTTTGTGGCTCAGAGATTTAATCATAAATTATCTTGATTTTGTTGGTCTGTCACGATCATTTTGCCTGTGGCAGCTATAGTTTATCTCTGCACCATCTCCACTTTGTAATCAAGAAAGTACATAAATTTCTCCATAAGAATATCGTTTATATATCTGTCATGTAATGTTAGTAATACCCAATAGTTAAATATCCCATATACATAGAGAAGGTCCTGTCTATTGTATCGATGGGTGTATTGTGAGAATTGAACTCGTTCACTATATTATAATTGTTGTATTCAAGAGACCCATGTCTGTGTCCCAATGATATTGTGTTATGATGGTATTGTATTCTTTGGTGAGAGTTTATGTTCACTCATAGTTATCCAGTATTATAGTGGTTTTCTGCAGTTGACATTTGAAAAAGTAGAGATAGCAACAGTATTACTAAACAAATAATAATGAAAATAAAAGTCAGAAGAGTACCACTGGAGCGCTGGCTTGGATAAAAACTGTTTTTGAAAAACAAAATTGACAAATTTAGGAAATCTAAAATCACTTGTTATAATAAGAACAAGGACACACGGTTTTCTATGGTAGAGAAACAGACACTTGTCCCATACAGTGGTACTGTATGTAAGGGTGAAGTGCCCACAACACACAGATATTGGGAGGGAGATAAATACAATGAGGGGTAGCCGTAGTAATGAGACTGACCTTTTCAGCTGAAACATTTCAGTTCAACTGATGGCCGTTTGTCTGGGGCCACGCTACAAATCGGCCGTGTGTGCAAGATAGCTAAGTATCTGGTGCGTGAATATGGTCTAAAAAAATAATTTTGTATTTTACATGAAAGTTGAGACTTTCCCAGGTCTCAGAGGGTTGGTAATAGAGCATGCAGTATAAAGTGAAAGCATTTTTTTTTAAAATTGAAAATCATGTTGAAGTTTTAAATTATACCCTGTGGAATGAACAATAGTATTTTTACGTTGAAAACAAACTTGTAATTTAAACAACAACAACTGTATATATACTTTTTTCAGGGACGAAACTGGTAGTCAGTAGGTATCATTTTATCTTTGAAGGATGACTGTTCATTTTGCAATCATGAAACTTGTTTTTTCTTTTTGCTTGATATCGAACGATTGCTTTGACCTTACTTTAATCACCACGTGTGAGTTGGTTTTTGGCCTCACACATAACATCTCCATTTGTGCTGTGTGCTAAGCTTATCGATGTAGTCTCACAATTAGGACGTGTCCAACGATGACCACATGTTAACTACAGCATCCAGATTTAACACACTAATAAAAAATATTGCCACTGTTAATTCCATAGAACTTCAGGCCATAAGCCATAGAACTTCAGGCATTAAGAATATCATTCTTCCACGCCGTGGGGAGATTCAAAAGCTTTGGGAAGCTCTCAGTACTAACCTGTTCTGTCATTTTCGGCAGACACAGTTGCACATCAGTTATGAACTAAAAACAGTGTGTAAGCATGAGATATGTGCATCTACATACGCGTAAAATCTGGATATGGTGTTTACAATGCAAAGCCATAAAGTAAAAAGAATAGCAAGAATACTACCCTTAACCACAAGGATTAGAGTATTGTAACATCAATTTTGATGAATGAAATTGAGCTAAAACTGTGAGTGGAGTCCGGACCAGATTGTAAAAATAGGAAACAAAATTGGCCGTGGGGAACGAGTTATGTCCCGCACTTAATTGTAAGCTAAAGATGTGAGGGGACAAAACAGTGGTATCCACTGAAAATGTAAAGTCCCAACGTCATGAGTTCGCTTCTAGCGATGAATGCATACAACCGGTGTTAAATCAAATATGTTCCATTTTATTTGACAACAGTGTTTTAGCCTGCTATTGACAATGGAATGACTTTGAGAATGCCATTTGTGGAGCATGCGGTGTTGTACCATCTGGGTTTTCTCAACTTCTGTGTTCATTTTCTCATCACTGTGGATGTGTTTTTGTTTATTCAGTTTTTATTCTTTCTTTCGAACCGTGATTTCTCTTCCTAAGTTTAAAAATCTTTCTTGTCGATTTTTGTTTGAGCATGGTTCATTAAAAAAAAAAGAAGATATTTCCACATAAGTAATCGCCCATCATTCCAGCTTTTAATGAGCCATTCTGACTGTCAACTGAATTACGTCTCTTTGCCAAGTATAAGAAGTATAATATTACTATTGTGATAAAACCTCATAACTTCAGAATTATATCCTTTTTATTTTTCTGGCTCAGTCTGTAGCCAATAAAACAACAAAGTTGAACAATTACTTTAAAGTCTCCTTTTTTTTTTTTCAAGGCAACAAAAAAAAGACAAAAAAATAAAACCTCATAATAATAATAATAACAACGAGGTATAAGAAGGAGTCAGTTTTTTGTCTTTCCTGAAAATTTCAGGTCATGGAAGTTGGGAGGTTTTATCAGATAACGAAACGCAATTTTGTAGACAAAGAAAAAAAATCATATTCACTCTTGTTACTTGAAGCACAAGTGACGAAAAACTGAAAAATTCACCATGGGATGGACATTTTTTTTTTCCTCATAATTTTGCTTCACGTGTTTCAAATGACAGAGGCATAAGTACGTAAAAAATGTTTTCCTTCTTTCACAGTGATTACATCTTATAACTGGCAAAGTGAAGTAACTTGGCTGAACCCAAAAATGGCTGCTTGGACTGCACTATGTTTTATAGTATAAACTCAAAGCCACTTCGTCTCCTAAGCCTAACGTTTGTCGGAGAAAACAATATGCTTGAGCCAGACGGAACGGACTTCGATTAGGAAAAAAAAAAAAAAGATAGCAGAGGAAAGCGGAAGACAGAGGGACGGCAAAGAATAAATAATTTAATCGGCATTGCGTTTAGTTTGATGTAAAAATTATTCTGCTTCCGGCTCGGCACTGTTGAACAATAATTCCACGCCATTAAAAAAAGGACAGAGTGTCTTCAGAAACAGATCCGTTTTTTGGGCTGTCTTCATACATAAGTCTGAACAAAGGGGGGGGGGGGAGGGAGGGGGGGATATGATGTGTGGTGATGAAAGGATATTATGCCACAAGCGAGTAACTGTTCTCATCAGACAGTGATGTAATTTCATTTTTATTTAACTATAAATTGTAGCTTTTGATGGGGAGAGAGAGGCACCAGTTTTTCAGCAGCTAGGAATCTTAGCATTCATCTCATTGAACTATGGGAGAATCAGATAACAGATATTTTATTCGTGTTTTTTTTTTTTCTTTCTTTTTTTCCAAGGAAATTTCGCTTACACGTTAGATGGAACACAGTACAACAGAGTAGCGCCTATGCTCTCTCTCCCTCTCTCCCTTCCTATCTCTCTCTCTCTCTCTTTTCCTTTCTCATTGTCTCGCTTTATCTCTTCCTCATCTTCTGTCTCGCTCTTTCTCTCTTATCTCGCTGTTTCTACCGGTCGCACTCTTTCTGTCTCTCTGTCGGTCTGTTTCTCTCTCTCTCACTCTCTCTCACTCACTCTTTCACCATTCACTCACTCACATACAGACACAGACACACTCACAGAGAGAGTGAACATATCAACAGCCCACAAACAGGCTGGGAACGATATAATGTCAAAGACAGGCTGTACTTCTACTACTTGAAAGACGCCATTCAAACCCACACTTCTGTGTAGGACCAAATGGTCGGCTGGCGAACTTCTTTTTGGTTGTCAGGACTTTGCGTATTTAACTGGGATTAATTGACTGTGAACCGGCTCACCCTGTCACGACCTTTTGCCCAGGGCTGTGTCTCTTTGCTTCCCCCCCCCCCCTCTCTCTCTATTCCCCGTCTCCCTCCCCCTCTCTCTATTTCTCAATCTCCCTGTTATCCTGTTGCACTCAGAATTACACGGTTTAGTAGACAGGTCACCCTCTCAAAACGCGGTTCCCCACGACCAGACCTTACGGAAGCTGAGACTTCTAATTGAAAGATTTTAGGGCAGTAGTGATGGAGAAAAAGAACATGAAAACAAAATACAGACATGGAAAAAGAATGAGAATTACAAAACTATTGGAAGAGACAGAGCGAAGAAGGGCGGGAATAGAGAGAACGTATATTTTTTTATGGTGTCTGGTTTTTCAGGTAATTTCTGTTTTTAGGAGAGCCGCTTGCTGTTATTTAAGAACCAGGAAATGCTGCATCTCGTATAAGGCACAGAATTTGAATCCTGAGTGAAGGTCAGAACCGGAAATTTGTCGGTGGCGGCAGGGAACACAAGGTCACAATGATGAGATTTCTTACAAAAAAGAAAAGTGCGTTTAGAAGATTTTGTCTGCCATAAATCGCATCCAGACTTCGAGAGAGAAATAGTGAGATTAGTATACAAAGACAGAAAGAAAAATAGAGGGAGAAAGGGCAAAAACAGAGTGAAGTCTGTTTTAAGAGAGGTCTCCCTGGCCTTCCAGACAGTCTCTAGAAATAAGTCTAGTGTTTGCATTGAAAGGGGGTGCGGGCATTTGGTGTGACTTAAGAATCCGGAAGTGCTTCATACGAAGCAGAGCAGAAAAGTGGAAAGTCAGAACTGGAAATTGCCCTTGACGGTTCAGGAGGTTACATTGATGAGAATAGAATTCCTGTATCACGGGAAATTCCCTCTTCCCATGTCCTTGGCCTTGTCTCGGCCGTAAATTTACCTCAGTTCTTGATTTGACCCTGTATAAAACTCTTCGATGTCAGTGACAGAGTCTGTAGAACCTAGATGCTATGTAAAATAGTAATGAGTAGTATTAATGATTTAATGACATAGGAAAACGCCTGGCGTACTTCCGCGTTGGGTTTTCCCCGAAATGCTGTGTTGTTCTATTCTCTATAACAAAGAAGAGTAGATTATTATAGAGGATTTTTCTGCCGTATCTCGGGTCAGATTCCCAAGCTGCTGACACTGTACCTTTTTCATAATAGTTTTGAGTATTTCTCCACATATTCTACAGTATCAAAAGACAGTCTATTGCATCATTTCATCGTCTGAAAGTTCCATTTTATTCCTGATATATTTCCTCCGAAATTAAAATTGGATTTTCTCGAAATGGAAGTTTTCTGGGGAAATGACCTTGTAGCAGAGTACATTAGCACTGCACAGACCCGATGGGGAAAGGATCACAGGTGAAAACAGTGATGCTCATGCGGTTTTCAAACGTATTAATAGCACTCCTTGGGCCATATCCCCGTGGCGCGCCATAGATTATTTCGGCTGTATCTGTGTGAATATGGGAAGAAACACCAAAAGAAAACAATAAATCTGATAAAATATTTTGATTTGTTCTCGGCGATGACAACTGGCAGGCAGTTTGAGCTACAAATTTGCTGGCAACTCATGTTCCTAATCAGTTGGCATTGGAGATTCCATCAGCCAGGCAGGATTTTGTGTTATTTTAATATCAGTGTTTTGTTAGGGGAAGTGGCACACGAAGTGCTTTCTTCGACTGAGAACTTCAGAATGGGTCAATATTGTTATTATTATTATTAGTTTGTAAAAGGTGACTTTTTAATTAATTTTTTTTTTTAAAGAAGAAAAGAGTATGTTCTTAACAGTAAAGGGCGGATCTATTATTGGTTGGCAAAAGAAGAGAAATCGGTCATGTTTTGATAGGGGAAACAGATCATGGCAAGTGAGACGTTTTGATCTGTTACCGAGCTCAAAGGCAACAAGAAAGAAGGCAAATACATGTTGTGATTAATTTATGGCGGGCTTTTTTTTTTTCTTCTTTGAACGGCCATGATCCCTTAAATGTTATTTAGGACGTGTTTAATGAAAATATTCGATAACAGAATGTTGACTACTTCCTGGCGATGACAAGTGGCAGGCAGGCGGCGTCACAGATTTAGCGTGTTTACACCCGACTCGCTGGCAGCCCAATCAGAATTGGCACAAGAGATACGGACGTTCAGAATATTTATTTGCGTATTAACATTGTCTTTTTAAGTGTGTCACCGCTAGACTCATCAGAAATTTCTAAAATGAATTAGAGCTCCAGAATATTTCGATTAAAAAAAAAAATTATTGATTGATTTTGATTTTTGTCCATCAAAGCATAATCCTGAC
>JBCEWB010810998.1:0-16297 GCA_039654565.1 Peronia peronii
CCGCTGTCCGGGCAAAATTTCCAAATTCCAAATTTCTACCCACAAAAATTCTCAGCAAAAATTGGTAACTTCTAAAAAGCCAAGATACTCCTACTTTCTTTGGACTGAAAGAAAAACAAACAAAACACTAAACAGTGAGACGGCTGGTTTCAGTACATATAATACAAGCACTCTCTCTTTCTCAACCTACTGTTTGTGTCTTTGATTAGATCTAGCTCGAGGTGAGTGAAATATACCTGTGACTGTCAATTCTCATTGAAACGGTGCGATCTTACCGACCAAGCACAAGCCACGCTGTAGTTTGTAGATCTACACTTTGCGTTCTTTAACTCAGATGGCTTTATCAAGTCTCAACCCGTTGAAGAGAAAATATGTCTCTCACAATAAAGACAAAAATTTAATTGGTGCAATATGCTGACAAGAAACAAAAGCCAAAAAAACTAAAAGATCTAGATTTAGTTAAAATTTAGAGCAATTCTCAAGTTTAGTAGTTTTAACAATCAAGGGAAGTAACTATGTAATAGTTCTAGTTATTTCCCTTGACCAAAAATGTAATGAGCCATTTTTTCAGCCAGCTAGATTATTTCGCTTTACCCAGTACAAGCGTGTAGGGCATGCATTGCAAAGAAGGAAAAAATCACCTTTTCTCTTGTTATTTGAAACATATAGTGCAAAAAATTATGAAAAAATTATCACAATAGAAAAAAAACATTTTCTCATATTGTGAATTTTTCAGAATTTTCTGTTTCTTATATTTCACATAGCAAGCGAAAAAGTGATTTTTTCCTTTTTTTACAATGGTTGTGTTATACCTCTGACGATCAAAATGGCTCATTCAAACCTGCTTACTTCATAGTCAATTCTTTTTTCCTTCCAGTTCGAATTAAGAGGATTATACTGTATAATTGTTCAAATGTAAAAATTGTCATTCAGTGTTTCGAAACAGTGTAAGAATCTTGAGTTACCCAGGGATTGACAGATCATGGCCTTCAAGTGTTCTTTGTCATGCGGTTGCTGTGATGTGGTGTAATGTGTGTATGTTTTTTTTTTTGGAGTTGGGGACGGAGAGGAGCAAGATATGGTGGAATAGCTATAAGCAAAAGTATCATATTGAATGACGAATGTAGTTTTGGATGTGAAAATCCTTGTGGCTGCAAAGTTGACCAACAATGCTGAAGCCCTGTGGTTTTGTTGTTCTTACTGTTGCTGCTGCTAATGCTGACGTTCTCGATTGGTGATAATGGCAATGTGGGTGGTTTTGCTTCCCCTGTAGTTTAATTGTTGTTGCTACTGGTTTTGTTCTTGATTGTGGAAATGCTATTGCTGTTGCTCTGTTTGATGTTCTTAGAACATATTGCCTTAGTTTGGATAATGGATGTGAGTTTGGAAATTGTAAAACAGGCCTAATAATAACAGTAATATGTATCGCATCCACCACACACAAAAGTGCTCAAAGCACAACTGTTAAGTTATATAATCAGTAAAAAAAGAACGATATAGTGGTAATAATAATGATAATAATAATAAATGTCATTTATCTGAACAAATTTGAAATATCCAAACAAGAGCACTGATGTTCTATACAAGTACAAATGATGAACATTTACTGATTTCTTTCTTCAGTGAAGAAAGTTTTATTGGCCTGGATTCACTCACACTACACCTGTACACATCCAGCAAGACATTCCTTCACATGCCAGAAGTGATAGTGACTGAGAATAATAATATAGTAAATAATGGTGGTGCCAGAAATCACTGGATAATCCGGTAAGTATAGAGCTCAGGTAGGATCACGTGAGAAAAACATTTTGGTCTATTTTTAATTGGGCCCCATGGGGCCTCCCGCCCCTAAGAGAAGTGACCTTCACATCAGGGCTGATGTTGAACTAGTAAAGAACATATTCCAATTGGTGGTTGCTTTTAGATTTTACATGACCATGAACATATACAGGAAAAAAACTGAACATCTCGACTATCAGTCACAGATCAAATGAGAGGAAGCTACTAAGTGACAACAAAGAAACGCTTTTTACATTCAATGAAATAATTGAGGGGATACCTGCTGACGAGTGGAGCCACTCCTTTGTCTTTTGGTTTAGGAGGATGCAGTCATGTGAGAATCCTGATGGAGAGTACTTCTAAAAGTTGTAAAAGTTTCAGCTCTTTAGGACGAGTGGAACATGGCTAGGCCAAGCAATATAAAAGATATACCTTTAATCCATGTCTTAAGCAATTCCCTTATCTGTGATTAAAAATTAAAACAAAGTGAAAGAAATTTCAGCAGAAATTTCTTTAAGCTTTGTCTCAAATATAAGGCAATCAGAGTGATTGCTCTAAAGTCTGAAACAATTAGGTATCGTTTTGAGTGAGTAATGTTCACTTGGTTGAAAGGTACGTGAGTTGTGAATGGTGTGGTCTTTCCAGTAGCACTTTAAACTTGTGAAAGTAACTTCAAGCATGCTTTTATAAGCAAACAAGGTTTGGAATAAAGGTTTCATTTCATTTAGGGAAAGCCCTGTAGCGCTAACTGAGCCTGGTTAGACCAAAGATGAGAGATATAATCACTGATGAGAGTTTACAAAGCCTGTAAAGTGACATACCACATGAAATGCATTGTTGCTGTGCTACTATACAACTAGTTTTTATTCGCTTTTGAAAACGTTTCACTAGGGCCTGTCATGATCAAATTTGAAACAATAAAAAGAGAAAATTTTTCCATACATGTAATTATTTTCGGGAAAATGATGTTGTTGCCAAAAACTTTTAAACTGATGATTTTGTTGAAAAAAATAAAAGACCATGGGCAAAAAAAAAAGCCCTGCAAATAAGACCTGATACCCACTTAACACAATACTGCTAACAACATAAAGCAACCATAAGCACCTGTTGTCAAAACGTCTGCCTATTTTCTTAAAATTTATTCTAAGATCTTGTTAATTTTGTTCAAACACTGATAAACTGAGAATCTAAGCCTGATGAGAAGTTATAAATAGTGGTTTTAGAAATTTTGGAATTGAGATCTACTGCCATGGCTTTTTATATTGCACATAAATGCTGACTTGTTCGGTTCATCACAATATTATTTTTTACCCATGTGCCTTGTTTTATTTACATTTTTTTTTTTTACGGCAAGCACATGAAAGGAATACTTGAGCAGACATCTGGCCAAAGAGACACTTAATTTCTAATGATATACCTGTTTAATATATGAAGCATATGACAGCGAGAAACAAAAAGTGGTCTGCAAAGGAAATGAAAATGTGACAAAGAAAGAGTTATTATTGAAAATATGAGAGAACACTCATACTCATACGAAGTTGGTGTTTGAATAGCCTAACATGTTCAAAATTTGGTCTTGGACCATCTCAGCTTCTGGTGATAGACAAAAGCATGTAACTGGCAGGCACACAATTACAAAAGCCTTTCCTGTGGGCCGGATTCACACCCAGTGGCTTACACTCTTCTAACGTCAGAGTTAAACAAATTAGTGCTGACATGAACTATACATATCGATGGTGTCGGGCACAAACCAGCCAAGTCCAAAATTTTCAAAAAATTTTTTATAGCAGTAATGCATGTGCATTGGGATTTCCCTTGATGTATAAAAATAGCTAAGCCAACTATCCATTAGATTTTGTCAAAATCTTTACATGGTCACACCAATCACAACTTCAGTTTACCTAACCTTGCACGGCTTTTTTGTTCCTCGTGTAAAATTTGCTTACATAGACTTGGCTGATTTGCACCCGACACCATCAATATATCTTCAATTTATTTAAATTATTTTTTCTTAAACATGGACTAAAGCAAACTTATCAAAAGCAAAAAAGAGAATGGCAGTAAGGCTGTTTTTTCTTAAGCCTTTCAATCCAAAGAAAGTAGGATTATCTCAGACCACAGTGTAATTTGCTCTTTCTTTGGCACATAGCTTAGATCTAGTCATTAATTCTAGATTTAGTGATAGAAGTGGTCAGTAGTTGAAAGATATTTAGAGCCTAGATCTAAATCTCTAACTGAAGAGAAATGGACCAATTCATCAACACACCAAAACAAACTTCTAAAAGTGGACTGAAGGTCATGCCACACCAGCAACATGCTGAGTATAAGGAGTGCACGCACATCTCGGGAGGCAAATTACCTGTTTTGCATTCCTGGCAATTTGGTATTAAATCACAAAAGAAAATCTGTTCTTGCTGCACATAAAGATATTGCTAAATATATGGCCAATTTGAAATGCTCACTTGATGATCCAGCTGAACATAATTTGAATCAATGTCATGTGAATGTTAAATACCATTTTTGGAGCCCATGTTTGACAACCAATACATGTACCTCCTTTTCTATTTTTAATCATTATCAGAACACCCTTTTTGGAAACCTATGTGACTGGCTGAATAGACCTAGCCGCAGGGGATTTAAAAGTTAAATTGATTTTGCATGTGTATAATGGTTTGGCAGGCTGAGGTACAACAAAAGGTGTTCAGCTATATCAATTTTATTCATCGTGATCTTTGATAAATGCAGTGATATCGGGTTTTCGCCCTATCCATTGATATTGTATTTGCCATGTTTGTATTATGATTATGGAGGAAGGATCTGGAGATGACCCATGTGAGCAGTGCCTTTTTTTTTTTAAAGTGTTTAGGTTAATTACTAATCCTATTACTTATTATTAGACCCATGTTAATATATGCTCGCTAATGGGCTGTGCAGGCTATTATCTGAAAACGTTATAAAAATCTGTTGTAATTTGTGAGTTGCACTTTTTTTGGCATTTTTTGCAGCATTTTTTGCAGCGTTTTTTTTTTTTTTTTTTCATTTTTTGGCTTTGAAAATGGGATTTTTCTCGGATCACAGAACATTTGACCGAATTCTGCATTCGTACAGTTTGTAGCTGGCAGCATAAATATTATTGCTGTCCATTCCCTTTCCTGAGTATGGACCATAAACCAAAGACCTAGTTCCACAGGATCATGAGTTGATTTATCATATCATTCTATCTTAACAGTTCTTTTTATAAAACTGTCATCATCACATCTTTGCCAGAAGACGAAAGACCCTCAGCCTTTCTTGTGCATTCTGTCTAAGGCTTATCCTAGGTTTTCTTGGGATAGGCCATAATCACACATTTCCTTTTGGTGATTTCTCTCTTGAAGGGTTTATGATCTGCCCTTTCCTGTGCTCTCCCTTCTTAATTTTATTGATCAACATATATAGAGAATCTAAAGCAATGGTCGTTGAAGATGTGGACATCCTGAATTAGTGTTGGTGGTCGTCCAGATTAAGGAACTATACAGTAAGACTTTGATCTCACTTTTTACTTGAACAATCTGCACAAAATATATTTAGCAATACACACATACGACTTACAATTTTTACCATGGCTTCATTCGCATGACGAGCTGCTCTGGTGACAAGGTCTAAGGCATCTGTGAATGGCAAAGGAAGATATGGCACAGTCAGGAAATTTTATGCCTCTAACAGAGCTTAAAACCTAGCAGAACTGCATGAAATTCTAAAACTGCATTATGATCTTCAGAAAATTGTTCACTCATTCTTTTTTAATCAATGATGTGTCTATCTAAAATGCAGGATAACAGAAATTATATCAAAACCAGCACAATATAAACCTATCAAACAAGACAAATTACTGCACTTTAAAGATGAACAAACTTATTTCATTGACGGAAACATTTTCAACAAAGTACTTATTCACCAGACTACAACAGAGAGACATCTACAAAGTAAGTTTTTTTTTACAGTTACAAATCTTTTGTTTGAAAAACTATGTGTTACACCTATATGTTCTACTGACTATTCAGCCTTTCTTTCTTCAAGAAGGATTCACAGAATGCCACTTTACTCATAACGAATTTTCCAACTTTTTTGTGAAAAGTTTGACATCCCTGTAATAAATACATGTATAATAAATATATGCTATGTTTTATTTCAAATGTATTCCTAAGCCTTTTTTTCATGTTTCCAAAAATAATCACGGGTTTGGACAAGAAAAATGGTTGATCCTGATAATACGCTCACCCTGATAACGTGATCTTTCGAGTTTGGTCTCAAGGGTGGGCATGATATCAGGCTTCCATTGTATGTAAGTATATACATGTATACAGTAAGTATCTGTATATATACACAGATATAACAAATCAACAAATGGATGAGTGGACAGATGACAGACTGACCTATAGTTGGATAGGTAGGTAGGTCAACAAACAAGATAGACAGATGTTTCGATTTACAAATAACACACACACACACACACACAAAATGAGAGAGAGAGGGATTCTAACTATTCTAGCCATAAAAATTCAACTCTTTAAGAGGAGGGGGGCGAGGCATGTCCTGGAAATGATTTTTATTTTCATTTATTACAGATATTTTATTTCAACCTTTTCCATTCAAATCTGCCATGTTTAAATTTGAGGAAAACAGTGAAAAAAAAAATTGTCGGGCAGTTGTCACATTGTGAAATTTCAAATTTTGCCATTTTCAGACGCTATAAGCTATTTTTCTCAAAAACTTTCAAACCAAATGGGCTGCACATATATGTTTTTTGGTGCTGTTGTGAAAACCAAGCATACCATATTTTTTAATTCGGTCTAGAAATAAAAAAGTAGATAGCAAAATACTGATAAAAAAGCACGGTTTTGAGCAAAATACATTTCATTTTTTTTTTTTTTCAGGAAAAACTTGACATGGCAAGTTTTTTTATCCAGCTTCTAGCCTCCGAACAGCCCTTTTTCACATACTAGCCCTCTCTCCATGATATCTATGTCTTTGATTGCCTTTTCCTGGCTTTCTGAGCATTTCTTTTCTCGAACTTTGCTCCCTACTCCCCATCATTATAAGAGCCCCCACCGAGTCATTTCCTGATTCTTGAGGGCCTTTATATGGTCTCCGTATCCTTCTCTATCAAAACCAAGAGTGTCTTTACTAAGGCAGATAGTCATGACTGTGCTCTGAAGCAGCAGAAATAAAAGAAAATTTTTGTAGGTGGTGACAGTGACAGTTTATTTTAGAGCGCCTGTTGAAAGCTTATATTGATGATCTGCGTGGTCTGAAGTTTTTTTCACCTAAGTGTGGTCATCCAATGTCCATCCCTGGCAAAGGGGCTGAAAATATTGCTACGAGACGTCATATATGTTTTATGCATCCTTTGCCTGTATCTGGTCAAATAGTGATGATCTACCAAGGCATATAGCAACCAGATGGAGCCAAATTCTGGTTGACAGTAAGCCAGGCCGTCCGTTGAATGACTATTGGTCGAACATGTTCGAATGGATATAGGCTATCTCCTTTGGTGATAAAACAAATTCATATTTATCCCCTTTTACATATTATTTTTATATTCAGAAAAGGCAGGACTTTAACAGCAAACAAAAACCGAAAATCACATTTTTTTTAGCAAAACCATATTTCAGGACCCCCCTCCTAAACTGTATGGCTTTGAAAATAACAGTAATACAGTCGACACTTGAGCTGAACTCACTTGAGTTGATCTGCAGCTGAGCCGACATTTTTCTTTGGAACAAACATGGTAATACAGTGGTCTCCACCTAAGAACCCTCCACCTAAGAGCCCGGTCCGCCTAAGAGCCTGGTCCGCCTAAGAACCCGCCTCTGCTGCAAAACCGAATTTTTCCTCTATAATTTGACTCTCTAACAACCCACTCCGGACGCTCACAAATAAAAAAATCCGCCCAACAGCCCGGTGTCGGGCCAAGACACCCAAGTACTTATGGTATAATTCCATATCATACTGTTCACTTGAGAGAAACACACAGTGCTAGATGTGCAGTAAAATGGGCACAAGGGTGGAGAGAACAGGTAGACAAAGGAATGGAAGTGATGACTGCTGTGTGACTGCATTATGAGGCCACATTGTTGACTAATATGTAATCATTTCTTTGTTTGACAACACATGGGACAGCACCCGTGATTGTGGATAAGGAGGAGCACGTTTAGCCTCCTGGCTGGTCAGCTGTTCTGCTACTTCGGTCAATCTGTAAACACTTGGGTCACTCGTGCGATTATCCGCAGGGTAGCATAGCAATATCATGTTTTCAAAAATGATACAATTATGTGAAAACTCACACGGCATTTAAACACTGGGTAGTACTGGTGTAATTATATGCTAAAAAAGATCAGGAATTACTATATCTAACTATAACATACATTCAGGGAAGAAGGTTGTACTTATTTGCACAGATAAATCTTTAACAAACGGTAACGATCAACTAATCATAGTAGTGAAGACAATCTATGGTCAGACGGGTTGTGTAACTTTTCAATCCCCCTAAGAACCTGTCCACCTAAGAGCCCACTTTTCTTGTCTCCTGATGGCTGGGTTCTTAGGCGGAGACCACTGTAACTTAAATTATATCAAAATAAAATGGTTGTCTTGACTTCAACACAACTTGCAACATATGTTGATTTGAATTGTCACCCCTAACCAGTCACTGCTACATGAAATTAACAAAGGATGTTTTGATTTTTTTTTATTTTTAGTTTGTGACTTCAAGAGGGTCAGAACTTTGACCCTAAAGGCAGAGCTGTGTGGTGGTTGGGGAGGGGCAAGGAAGGCTGCTTCTGACTAGTATTCAAGTGATATGAAAAGGAATGCCACAGAGAAGCACACCCAGGACAAGCACTGCTTGAAGTTCAGCCCAATGTTTTTGTTGAACTATAGATGGATTGACCTTTTTTTTTATTACCCTAAAGACAATAACTAAGCAAAGACAGCTGTATACATAACCCCCCAACACTGCCCTCCCCCCCAAAATTTCAGTTTCCTTGGTCTGTCCTCATCCTTTTGTATGAAAATATTTTCCACTTAATGTGCAAGTAAGCACCAACCTTCAGTATCATCTCGATCCACTGAGTCTGCTGGCAAATATCTAAGGTAATCTGTAAAATATTAAAGATTTAAAGAAAAGCAAGATAACTCCCTTTCATGTACAATGAATTTCTTGCATGCACAAGAAGATCTCTGAATTTTTTGATGGATCTGAAAACACCATAAAGATCCAAAGAGGCTGATAATTTATTGTATAACTGATATATATATCACTTCCCAATCTTAGGGTCTTTAACACTACTGAAAGCAAATGAATGATAAAAATCATAACATCATCACTTTTTGCTGTTCAATGTGTATCAATTGACAGGTTACCCTAATCATAAATTGGTCTTTCACTTCACTAATTCCTACTACTAGCAAGACTAGAACAATGCTCCAGAGTGATGATGACTGTTAACAATAAACTCAGTCACAGGCCTTGAGATTCATCAAGGAATCAAAAGAGGGAAGGAAGAGCAATTTACATCTCCACCTCCTACTTGGTCATAAAACAAGACCACCATTCTATCAAGATAAGCCTTAATTGCATATTTTATCTCATAAACCATCAGATTCTCCCCTGAAATTTGAAAATTTAGCATAAGATAGTACTTTTACTTCTACTTTTTAGATCTATTTTAATTAAAGAGAAACAAACAATTTGAAAAGTCAATCTGCAGTAATTTCCAAAAATTATTCAGATTACTACTATTACTACATTTACTAGCCATAAATATTTTTCACTAACTTTCCAAACTGATGGTCAAGTGAACATAAAAGATTTCTCCCAAATCTTTTCATGTTAGCATATGAACTATGAGGTATAAACATTTTTACATTATTTACAATTGTGATGCGATAGCTGGCTTTGTCGAGTCATCAGGTCTCACATGAGTGTAGGTGAAACACTGGTCAAAGTTAAAGTTGTCACAAAAGTTATTATCAAATCATACATATAATCTGTTTTTATCAGACTGATAACTGCTGAAATGGTTTTAAAAGAAGTTCACTTGTTTTCTAAAATTATGTTCACTGAATAAAAATTACTTATTTAATAGAGACAGATGGTATTCATTACAAAATAATAGCTGAAGAATTTTAGAAAGGATGAAAGAAAGTAATCATTATGTGAAGAAAAACAGTGACAAAAATTATGAACAATGTAAAGCAGTGCATCATGAGATAGATGTTTATAAAAATGAGACATGCTGCGACCTAAAAAAAATTTCCTTGCAATTTAGCCCAAGGCGAAGCTCTGTAATAACTTCTGAAGTACTAATCATCATCATCATCATGAGTCCTCAAATCTAGTTAGAGTCTCAGGACATCATCTGACAAGTGGAGCCCAGTCTATTTTACTTGTCATGGCTCTGTTTGTATGCCATGGCCTGATCTCCTTAAACATTTTCTCCCTACATTTGTGAGTGATCTAACAACACATTTAATTTTATAAGTCCAGCATGTGCTGAACAGGGAAGATTATGTCATTTGTTTGAATGAACTGTGTCAAAAGGGTGGATTTTCATGTAGAAGAATTACTTTTGTTTTTTTCAACAGCCTATTACTTTCATTATCATGGAAAAAAAAAAGATCCCTTGTGCAGTCCTATCTCAAATCTTATCAATAATCTTTCTCTTCAGCTACTACTTCTCAGAATAAAAAAAAATATAGACTAATTCATCTCTCTCTCTTCTGAATTTGTTTCATCTTTCAAACTAAATTATTTCCCCAGTGAACTCAAGGTACTAATACCCATTTAAAACATGTTATTCAAACACTGGAAAATATAATATAATCAAATTATATATCAAATGAAAGGAAATTGCACAATAGATTGAGAAAAAATAGTGAAAAAATATTACAAACAATTCTTTAAGTTTTATCAGACAACAAAGATTGAAGAAAAACGTGATAATAGAAATTTTACATATGACAAATATCTGACAAATAATACATGATGAAAAAAATCCTTTTCAGAGCTGACAGTTCTTCTGGCAGATAATTCAATTTTATTTAGAAAAATGACACTCCATAGATCTGCAAATGAGTTTAACAGATCTTCTATCTTTGCTCTAACTAGCAAAATCAGTCTCAAAGAATGAGTCACTGTTCAGACATCACATTCTAGTAGAAAATTGTGCAACCTAGGTGAAGCCATAAATTAGGTCCCTCGCAGGACTTGATAGTGGGGTACTAATTAGGGTCACAACAAAAGCCTAGCTGCTGAATTATAGAACACATGACCTGGTTTTACCATCATTTTAAAGCATCATCATTGTCTTTGTCCTGGAGATCAGTTGCTTGTTGCTTATGAAAGCTCAATCATCCCACTATCACCCTGTGAAATTGCGAACTGTCTATGATTATTCATCTCTATGCTATGGATGTTTGAAAAACATCACTGAAATTGAACATGTCAAAATAAAATATTGATTTGCTTTCACTCTGAATATCTTTAAATCAGTACAGGGTGATCATCCGGCATTAAACACACATGTACATATGAATATTTATTATTTCTCCTGTACTTTGTAAAAATATTATGATTATATGAATAATACACACTTCGTTATAGGGAAATGAAAATTGTTGAAAATGAAAAACTACATAATGTGGTGTCTGACATGGTGCATATCCTTGAAAATCATCACAAATGTTTGAATGAACTCTGCTGTTTGTGTGACCAAAAAAAAAAACTTAAAGGAGATATATGCTCTGTCTCTCAAAAACCTTTGACAAAGTGCTTCTTGTGTAAAACAGCCTTAAATGGAAATAATTTTCATTTATTAACTAGAACTTGCTGGTCAAATTAATCCCATGCGAAGTAAATTTTTCCAAATAAATCTAGCATTTCGTGTTGGATGGTGGCAGCATCTGCAGGGGGAAATGGAGACCCGTGGAACATTCACACCATCGACTGGGGTGTAAGAGTTAATTATATGAGATTTGTTACTCAGAGCCATCCTTTTCCCCAAATCTATGATACAACACCATACAAGAAAAAAAATGCTTTCATATGCATTCCTGTCTATGTTCTATTCATCTCTATCATTATTCACTTGACTGCTTAATTACCTTTCAGTAAAAGTTCATATCGTGGAACCCTCTGAATTGGCTCAAGCATATGATGTTGGAGTGATAAATTCTGACATGATGCATCTTTCTGTAAAACAGAAGTTGACAAAATCAAAAGTACATGTAAATCTCTTTTCTGTTTTAATTTGCTAGAAAAAATGCCATGAACTTGCTAATTTGGATGGCACTAAAACAACATAGGTCTGTTCCGTAGCCAAGCACTCGCAAGCTTTTTGCCTTTGTGTGCAATACAACTTACGGAACAAAGTGCTTAGCAAGCACAAAACAGCTGTTTATGGTTGCTCAGCAATCCTCTCGTGTGCGATTGGAATTTGCTTTCGATCTAGATCTAGACTTAGATGATTACATGACAATAAAATAGCTAAATATATCTCATTTCTGGAAATATTTAACAAGTTTTCATTGGATTTGGTAAATTTTGAGCGGACATCGAAATTTCCGCTTACATTCCATCCAATTTTTAACTGCGAATCAGTCAGAAATCGCTAGATCTATACGTTGGCATTTCTACGCATGAAGTCGACAGCGAAAAAAAAAAAAAAAAAGATTAGGTTCAAAATTTTCCCCATTCTCTCTCGTATGGCTACGGTTTTGGTAAGCTTTTCAATCTCCTACGTGGTTGTTGTCACAGCCCTCTCATAAGACTAGAACCGATGTTTTCACAGAGAGCCGAACTCGAAACTCCTATATCACGCCCACTGCCCCCTCCAAATCATCAATGCCATTGGCTGTCTTGAACTGATGGGCGCCACCATTTTTGCTTGCGAGGAGTAAGCACTTCGGGGGTGTGCTTGCTGTGCTTGGCGAACAGCGAGGCAAAAAGCTTGCGAATGCTTTGCTACGGAACGCTGCTCGCCAAGCGCAAGGCAAACAGCTTGCGCATGCTTGGCTATGGAACAGACCTCATATCTTCTCAAATATGGAATGTACAAACTGTTTGTGAAAAGTTAGGGAAAATAGTTTCATTCGTGTTGTGACCACGAGAGAAAGCGGACGTGTGGACCAGCTCTCAACAAGGTACAGGCTTTTAAAAGAGCCACGCAAGTGATATTAGATAGGGAGGGGGGCACAGTGGTTCTGTGGTTTAGCGTCTGCTCACGGAGAAAACGGGCCAGGATTGACTCGCGGGTCCTACATCGGGGGATGGAAGGACGGGTAGATCAAAGACCTGCATTTTTTCAGTAACTCAACGGCCCCCTGGCTTCCTGTGGGTAGGGAAGCCCGACATCTAGCCTTCTCAGATAAGGGCAAATATATTTCAGAGGGTCCTGTGTGTACATTACGCACATTAAAGAACCCTTGGCAGTTCAAAATCGATGAAAGAGTGGGCTGCGTGCTGCTGTTCGGGCAAAATTTCCAAATTTCTACCCACAAAATTTCTCAGCAAAAATTGGCAACTTCTAAAAAGCCGAGATAATCCTACTTTCTTAGGACTGAAAGGCTTAAGAAAAATAAAAAATAAAGTAGATAGGGAGTGATAGCAAGCATTGTGTTAGATTAGAACAGGACTAGGATTCTTTTATTTTATTTTATCAATTATTGTGTATTTTTTAGAACCAGACTCGTGATCGTAGATTTGAATAGGGCCAGAATGTAGGTAGAGTAGGTAGGTTCGTTCCTGGGGACCACACCAAACCAAAGAGTGTTGCTTTTTCAAAGGATCATTATGCAGAGAGGAGAGTTCTAAAATAAGGTAAAAGGAAAGTATCTTTTTCTACATTTTTATACATAATTTGATTAAACAAAGATTAAAAAAAAAAAAAAAGTATTTGGCCGACTCCAATCAACCTGACACAGTGATCAGGATTGATCGTGAGACCACCATAAAGAAAGCTTTTTCTTTACAGGCGCCAGTTGAGAAATAATAATCACATGCTCACATTTAGAAATTCCGCCGGAAGGTGACAGTTTGACGGATTCACTATGTTTACATTTTTTCTTCTGACAGCCGCCTACCTTTTGGTGGCTGCTAATCGGACGGACCAATATATTATCGGCCTATGCAACAACAAGGGCAGTACTCCACTGGTGAGTCTGTCAATCCCACCAAAGGAAAATAAAAGGAAAGAACAAACATATGCCAAAGTAGTTGAGGGAGGAGGGGAAAAGGCAAACAAAATGAAACCAAAAACCCCGAGACACCCAGCGCAAGACCCAAACCAACGATAATTAACCAATCCCAAGTAGAAAAGGAAATGCTGACATTAAAACAAATTAATGTGGGCCAAACACACATCAACGGCCTGGAAGCAACCTAAATCAGAGATATGTTAGAACCAAAATTGGGAAAAGGGGTGATCAGTGGAATTAAAAGAGACAAAAAAATAACATGGGTAGAGGTAAAGAAAACAAAGGAAACAGCACAAATAATTGAACAAATACAAAGAAAAGGAGAATTAATAATGGACCTGCCCCATAACTTAAGAGTAACAATCAAATGGCACGACCAAAGACAACAGAACGCGGCCATCAAGAGAATCCCCTTCTATGTGGGAGTGGGGGAGGTAGCGGAGACCCTCAGATATCACTACAAAATAGAGACACACGAGGCGTTTAGAGATACACAAGACGGGGGCACCAACCAAAACCATTAAAATGTTTATCATTAACAACAACAATAAAGAAAAATGGGAAATTAGACATGGGAGACTCTGTTTCCCGGTGCAACAGTACGGGACGAGCGACCCACTACCATCGGGCACAAAGAAAAGACAGGGACCTGCCGCTCCGCAAACAAATAACACGCGCGAGCAGATAGATAGTAGACAAGGAGCGGAGCAAATGCGAAGAGAGAAAGGGGAGGACCGCCCACAGACAAATATAAGCATTGTCAAACAAAAAAGCCAGGCAAAAGGGGGCGCAATGGCTCTGGGGTTTGGCGTATGCTCACGGAGAAAACGGGATCGACTCGCGGGTCCTGCATTGAGGGATGGAAGGATACGAAGATCGAAAACCTGCATTTTTTCATTGACTCAACGGTCCCCTGGCTTCCAGTGGGCAGGGAAGCCTGACGTCTAGTCTTCTCAGATAAAGGTGATTATTTTTTGGAGGTCCCATGTGTATGTTACGTACATTAAAGAACCCTTGGCAGTTCAAAATCGATGAAAGAGTGCCGCTGTCCGGGCAAAATTTCCAAATTTCTACGAAGCAAAGGCAAACAACCCAGAAAGAAACCAAAAGGAACAGGAAAGAGATAACAGCCCAGAGGCGAGGGAACTGAGAAAAAAAGCTAATAGAAATGAAACAATGGGCAGGAAGATAGGACAACAGATTAGTAGGTAGGATGACCGAAACAGTTCAAGAAAGAGAGCAAGCCCCTATTAAAAGCGAACTGATAAATATGGTGCAAGGGCACGCCCGTCAAATCATATACAAATGCCTGCAAAGAGCAAGGCTGGGGTAAGAACAAGAAAAACTGCAGAGGTCCAACAAGTAGGAAACAAAAACATAGACATAAAGTAAGAATGATAAAGATCATATAGTGGAAAGCAACAAGAGGGGAGGAATTCATAGCCTACATTCAGGAAACAAACTTAAAACCTGGCAAAAATATTCGGATAAAGGACACAAATATCGTCCGCAATGACAGGGCAGGGCAGGAGAACTAATAACAGCAGTACATAAAAGCATACAAATAAAGAACCACAGGGAAATAAAAACGGAAAACGTAGAAGGACAGTAGGTGGACACTGAAAAATTCAGAATCATAAATTTATACAAAGGCCAGCCAAAGGAGAAAGACATTACTGAAATTAATAAGATAATGACCAAAAAAAAACAATCCTATTGGGAGATTTAAACTGTCACAGCCCACTGTAGGGAGGTTAACACCAAGGATAGGGGAGGAAAATTAATTGAGGAATTCATCAAAGAAAAAGACCTAACATTACTAAACACGGGAACAATCACAAGACTAGGAAGCAGGACAGAAAGAGATACCGCAATAGACCTGACATTAATAACCCAGGAAATAGGAAGGGCACAGTGGTATACAACTACAGATACAACATCGGACCACCTGCCAATAATAAGTAAACTGTTAACCAACTATAGGAGTACAATAACAGTAGGCAAAAAAAGAATAACTAAGAACACATACTAGAAGACAAACTGGGCAAAGTGTAGAGAAATAATAGCACAAAAAGGAGAATTAAAACAACAGCTCAACATAGAAGAATTAAACAAGACAATAACAGAAACAATGATAAAAGCAGTGGATAACAGCACAGCAGTAAGAGATAGGGAACATACTGGAAAAAAGGAAATAAAACAAAAAGAGCAGTACCGTGGTGGAATAAAAAATGCAATCACGCAGTAAGAACGAGGAAACAACATTACAAAGAATATAGAA
>JBCEWB010811108.1:0-16297 GCA_039654565.1 Peronia peronii
GAGGAGGGTCAGACATCGAATTTTTTTTTTTATTGCAGAAATCGAAAGAGCATTCATTTCTGAATAAGACAGTATATCAGTCTTATCCTCGATTTATAAACATTACTTCATTAAAATCGGGTTTTTGTGAGGTAGGCATGTAAATTTATACCTTTGATCGTTCATTTAAACTCGATTTTCTCGGAATTTCGATCATTGCTGGGGGTCCCTCCTTGTCTCTTTAAACTGCAATATCTCTGACTAGAATAAAGCTAGCTCAGAACTTTTTTCACCACCTGAAAGAGTATGAAATAAGCTTTAACATGATATCAAAAACTCCACATGGTGAAAAATCGACATACATCTCATTTTGACTGGCTATGAGACAAATATCATGTCCAGTCTTCAATACAAAGAAGAATTCTCTAACTACGCCAAATTTTCCCTGGCTTCCAGCAGACAGTTTTTATCTGTCATAATCCTGCACTAGTTCTATTTGCATCACTGTATTTTAGTGATGACCCCTCAGGATGATAAACTGTTTTCATGAAATAGTCAGGAAATTCTATTGGTCAGAGCAGTCCCATTACATAATATTAAGATAATATAAGACATGGACATTAACCTCCAAATGGGTTTACAAGTGTTATGCTAACAGAACTTTGCGAGTTTCTACTGAAATTTGACTGGCAAAGAAGTAGGGAAAAAAAACAACATCTGCTCTATTTCATCATCAGTTTTTCAAATGGGAATGTAGCTATTTTATCTTAATGTGGACTGTCTTTGGGTATGATTCTCCTCTTGCACCACTCTTGTCTTCAGTCTTCTCCCAGATCATGGCCATATCTTTTGTTGTTGTTGCAGGTTTCAAGTTCAGTGTATTAACTTTCAATCAACGACTCTCATGCGAAAACTTGACTGAAATTGTGATGTCTGAGATATTATGTTCAGAAAGTTGGATTTCTGACATTAGTCAGAAGTATGACATTCCTGCCCGCTACAGAAGTAACATTTTTTCTGTACTCCAAAAGGAAGTTCCTTGTCTTTCATGTTGTTGTCTCTCTAGCTGTCCACAAACCAATAAATTTTAAAATCTTTTTTTTTTTTTTTTTAAATGCCACCATAGAATATCTCAAAGAAATTACATAAGAAAGGTAAAACGATTAAGTGAAGATAGCTTGGGCTGAAATGAGTGGCTCACTACTGATTATAAGTATATGCACATTGAAATGACTCTGTCCAAAAACTCCCTGATCATAAATAAATTGAACAATAGCCATTTTTGAATTGTTAAGTAAATGAAGGAAATATTTTGTTTCATGGCAAATTTCACTACTTCTGGAAAGACAAAAAATTCAATCAGATAAAGAGAGAGAGAGAAAGACACATGGTATTGTAAAGTTTGTATCTTTCAAAAAACTTTGATCAAATATTGATATTTCATTTAAGTACATGTCAAAACTTGTTCCAAAGCTTAATGAAACCCAATCTACATTGATGATATTTTTGTTCAGACATTGTCAACATTCAAAATACTTGATATACAACACAATAGTGACTGACCGGAGAAGATAAAAATTCAGCTATATTATTTCAACATGGCTGCCCAGATTAATTGCTTGTACATTCTAAGAGGTTGATGAACTATTAATATTAGACATAGCTTAAGTCTTTTGCTCTGATGCATCAAGTATTCTGAGTGCTAACTTTTATCCGATCTAGTCAGCTGAACATGGGGATTCACGACAGTCCCCTATCCTGGCTTGATGCAATGAGAGTTAGAAACATTCCGTTTATACCTTCTATTTGTGCACAAAACCTGCATAGATAAACTGTTCATTCAACTGCCTTTACCAATGCTATATGAATGAGAGTGCTTTTTCTGAGAATACCTGCAGTTATTGTTAGCTTCCTAAAATATGTCCAAACATGAAAAAAAAAAGTCCTTTGAGAATGAGTTACATTATCTCTGAATCAAACACATATATATAAGTATATAAGTAATTAATATCTATACAAACTCTATGACAAAGAGACAAAATACCGAGAAAAAAAAACCACTGCACTGGGATAATAACACCAGGATGAAGTACTTTATCAACAAAAAGAGCAATAAAAACATTATGCCACAGTTACCCTACAGGTCCAAAGATCTACACAGATAACTGACCCTTGGTATAGAATGATGTTGGCCAAGATTTCGGGACAAACCCAACAGGGTTTCCTGCCAGAAGTAAGCGTACAACCTGGAAGTGCAACAAACATGCGGCATAAGCAATTTCTCAACTAGGCAAAGTAAGATAACATGCAGAGCTGCCAACTTTCAAATCAGTAGTTTTATCAGCAGTCTAGCTCAATTTTCAGTAATCATGCGTTCGATCCTAAACAAAACATTAATATAGGAAAATGTTTTTGACAGTAAGGCTGGGCAACCTGTATGCTGACTTTCTATTTAAAACATCATTATTATTAATGTAAACAGAGCTACAGAAATGTAATGCTTAGCTACCCATTTGAGTTCTATGTAAAACATGCAGCAACATTTGGTTCTTAAAAAATGCAGATTTATTGCTGAACAGCAACTCTTCAGTTCTCTCAACTGATGCTTACTGAAATCTGTCATCTGATGATATGCACAGACAAATTATGATTCGGATCAACTTGCTCAGGAGATCTCTCGATGGTTGCCTAGATCTAGGGATCAACAGCTCAAACCTATCATCCCTGCTATTAGATCTACTACTGGATCTAGTACTGGATCTAGATCTAACTAAGAGAGAGAAAAGCTAGATCTAGATCTGGCCAAGGCCATCATTTGTATCATTTTTTTTTGCAGCAGAATCGCTCGACTGAATATTGTCGGGTTTGAGGAACTGAGCGCAACAAACTTTGTGTTCTAAAATCTTAACAAGCCACCGAATAGATCTAGCCTGATCTGCTCCACATGGGCTAATTTCCATCAAACATACACCAAAATAATGCGGAATTTCCAGTGTTTCCATTTTTAGCATCATACTTGCCTATAACTGCTTGTGATGTATACATGAAAGCATAAACGGGAAATGGGCAATCAGGGGGGAAGGGGCATGAGGTGCGCCCAACGAGTGTACTGACTATGAGGCGTGACCACTGACATTGCCATCAATTTCATCTAGTTATTCTAATAGCCTAAACAGTGTGGATCAGCTGCTTTTCGCAAACTTTTGGTTCTTATCTAATCAACTTTCACACTAGACTCTCGTGTACGAAATCCATAGATTGTCAGTGATAACCGCAGTTCCATAGCAGAGTTGAATTTTCCGTAGAAACTTCAGAAAATCCGTATTAGTAGGCAGCTCTGCAAATGCTTGTAGTATTAGAACCTGGCTGAAGTCATTTGACATATCAAACTGGGTAGGAATAGGCTAATTTATGCTTATGTTATTAGCTGCTACTGTCACTTTCGCCTTTAGGTGTCAGTCTTACACACTAGAATACTATCTGGGTCCAATTCAATGCCCAGACTCTCAGCACTTCGACACAAGTCAATAGGGTCCTGCTTCTAAAACCATTTATTTCTCACTTGTAAACAGTCTTGTAGCTCTTAAACAAGATTTGATCTTAAAGTCCATGGTCACAATGGAATACAATAATTCATAAAAATACTGATAACTTACCGGCAATCAAGCACATCAACAGAATCACAATGCATGCCCAAGCACTATTGTTTACAAGATTTTGCCTCATTACCGGTCCGAGCCGAAAGTTCTTATTTTAGCCCAGAAGTATGTCAGTCTCATTCCCATGTAATTATTAACACTACCCACTACTATTAACTCTAGAACTGCGACCCAGCCTAAGGGCTACACCGCCCTGCGGCGCGCCTTGCCAGGCTTGTCAATCTGGATCTTGGTGCTAGTGCTTGGCCTCAGGATGTTTGTTCTGACTATAGAGATTCTGCCTTGGCTTTGGAGTGACACAATGCAGGCCCAGATTGACCACCTTGCTGACCAATGTCTTTATTTAATCCCTCCTCTAACTCCATCCTTTCTTCACATGTAATAATATTTGCAATAAGCCAATAGTAGGAGAAGGGATTGTATTTACAAGGACATGTCAATTTCATATGGGGGCCAATTTAAAAAAAATTTTATCACCCACTCGTCCCACAGACCATTTCCATTACAGATTTGCTCATAACCTGATGTAACTGCTCGGACAAAAACACTTCACATAGGGGTGTATTTACGTTTATGTTATAGAATCTCAGTGTAAACTGCAAGCTATCATCCCTGGGACCACGTGGACTTAGATTATTATTATGAGATCAGACCCGCTGACGTTGACGGGGCAACAGTGACTACAAAGAAATATATAAAGTGATCTTATGATGGCACAGAGTGAGAGCACAAGAGAGCTAGCTGATATATAAATTAATAGATACAAAAAAATAGGCTACTTCAGCTTTCATTCATAGCAATTATAGCTCACTTGTACTCTCAACAGCTTGATCACTGGTCAGTGCAAAACTTGCTGAGTGGGTCAAGTGGTCAGGGGAGTCTGCGTTATTATTCAATATGGTATAAATAAAGAGACTGCATGTATTTGATACTCTTTCACACTATGAATGTAGTTTGTTTTGACTGTAGTTTCGGACTACTTGAAAGGCTTTGAGTGGGCCATGTGGCCTTTGATTTCTGTTCTTCTCTTCTGTTCAAGAGGATTTCATCTTTGAGCATGGAATTTCTCACTGTTCTATTACGTAAAGTTTCCTATACCTTGTGAAGGAGTGTCTATTGAGCTGTGCATACTTATTATGACGATAATTTGACAAAATTGAGACTGATAAACCCCAAGTTTAAGTGACATGGTGAGAAATATCACAGCGCAACAAGGAGCCACAACGAATAAACACGGATGTTCCATGCAGGGATCCACTTTACCTGTTGGATAAAGACGTGGTTCGCAGTTCTTGGGTTACTGTTTGGAGAGTATCTAGGTTCAATTGGTTATGAGTCTGTCATTCATAAAGATGAGTTTTCATCATAAATTTTCTATCCACTGTAACAGGGTCAAGCAAAGAAGTGAGACAAACTTTTTGAGTCGATGGAATTTCAACAGTTTTGGTGAACTCCATTCTGCAGGTGCATAAAATGACTAAGTTTATATGGCTTCTAATAAAAAAATATATAAGGAAGTAAAAATACTTCATGTAATAGGAACCATCCATACTACACCTAAACCCCCACAACAGCATAGGCTCTATGGGCATTACAATTTATCACTACCTTGACAACCAATGGAGACACACAAGATGTTCTCAGTTTCCCAGGAAGTATACAAGATGGCTGCCTGTTAGGTACTTAAGTTCTTATCATTAAACAAATAAGATTCTCTGCCTATAGTTGGGTACCTATTTCAACCTGGATTAAGTCAAGAAATGTGCATGAATTATCTTTACCAAGGACAAAAACATCAGGACCTGTCAGGATTCAAACCCAGAACTTCTGGAGTCTGATGGTCCACCACTAGAAAGACTGTCATACTCTCTTGAACCTCATATCATCTTGTTGTTTATTCCTTTAGTTAATTGTGGAAGATGATTAAAAAAAAAAAAAAAAGGGAATAGACAAAAACAAAAAAAAAAAAGATTATAGGATATCGAAAAAGCTGCACAATGACTCCTTGCAAAATGCAAATTGCCAAGCATAACCCAATCTAAATAATAACACTAGAACAGTCTCTGGGTGTTAACTGTGAAAAACTCATTGCGTGGATAAAGGACCAGAGCAATCCTCTTGAAACAAAAATAATAATAGGAGCATCCTCTTAACAGGCACATAACAAAGAAATTTATCATCCACATATTTAAAATTATTTGTGGATATACAAATAATTTACTTTTTTGATGACAAGATTTCTGACGGCAGATGATCATTCAAAAGGACAATATCAACTCCTTGGAGAATTTTACTGAAAATTCCTCATAGCATTCTGTGGAAAGTAAACAGGATTCTGATACATACTTCAAGGTATGTCAACGGAATGCATGTAATTAGCTGGCATCTATCAAGATCCCAATCTGGGAAGAATGGAATTTTTACAGAATTATTGCCAGAAAAGAAATGAACACGACTAAAATTTCATGCCAGATGCACAGCACAACAACAGCGAGAAGTAGGAATGACAAATCTGGAGAATAATCACAAAAATAAACAATTGGGCAGGTAGTTTTTCAAATGAAACAGTGCCAGAAGTTCCTGACCTTTTGTCCCTTGACTATATCATTATATTTAATACTTTTTCTAAATTGATACTTTCCATTCTACAAGCGGTTTTCAAATTCACTTCATTTGTATCATGTGTCATACAGTGGAAACCTGATAAAACAGAATCACTGGGACCAAAGAAAAGTCCTGTTATAAGCGGATCCTGTTACAACCGACATACAATGAATTAGAAGAATAAAACATTGAAGGCTTATTGCCTGATTATAGGAGACACTTTTTTTTTCATGGATAGTCTCCCTTCATTAATATCCTGTGATTGAGCAAAGATCGTAATAAGGATGATAACAATAACATGGCACATGTACATGTATATCACTTAGAGGTCACAGTATGTTCATGTGCTAGTAGTACTAATAGTCAAAAAGTCCTAGCACAGCACTGGCCACATGAATAATATATCTAACATGCGACACTTCATTGGCCTTGTGCCTGATTCTCCCCCATCGCTGTCCCCAACATAGTGCCGAGAGTAACCTAGCCTAGCCTTAGCGGGTGGAAGGATCAAGGGTATCATATTATCTCACCCACCTGCTCCCCTCCTCCCATTGTACCGATCTATTGAGTACATTGTCATGGAGCTGAACTGAAAGGCCATACATGAACTCTCTCGATGGTAATGTGTGGGGTCGGAGAGCTATCGAAGCGATTGCATGATTGCGATAAGAACTTCGATAGGAATGCGATGCCAATAATCTTGCACGATTCACTCATACAATTGAAACACAAGGTGATATCAACATCGCAAGAAAAATAAGTGCAAATGCACTTATCAGTATTCATCACTGTTGAGAAGTGGTCAGTGTATGGTAAGACACGTGTTTATCTTACCTAACGTTAGGAGCTACACATGTGAGTCCTTTCTTTATCCACGTGGGTCCACCACCTCAGTCCGCTCTGTCTATCATGTTATGAATTATTAATGAGCTGTTCCCCCCCCCCTTCCCCCAAGCCACTTGGCTAATCTCATTGTCCGCCACCCATCCCCTACCTCCTTATGGCACATCTTATGAACAAAGCAGATGAAATAAATGAAGTGATTTTGTTAGCAAGGGTACTTGATCCACTTGAAACTCGTGCTATTTTGGAGTAGGCCTGGGCGTACAAGTGTATTATATTGTGGGCGCCTAGCGGTACAGGTATCCTGCTATAAGCGATTCGAGTGCCATGGACTACTGCTATACGAGATAATATTTTACTAATGCCAAAGAAGGAGTGGACATGGGGATCGGCGATGCTCCTGTTATAAGCGATTTTCTGTTATAAGCGATCCTGTTATAAATGGTTCCCACTGTATATGTTCACAATCTGGCACAATTCATATAACATAAATTTGAAAATCTCCTGTGGTAAAGAAAAACAAAAATATGAATCAGGAAAAAGTGTTCCATGTGATGATGCAACAAAAGGATAAAATGTCACGAGCTTATAACATAGACTCATATTTCATTAGAAATTAACTGGATCATGGCAGATAATACTTCCACCTGCATTTACAATATACAAAAACAGTTTGAAACAAGTAAATAATGCAATATATGTTCCTCTGGCATACCCCATGATCCCACAGTTCAAATATCAACAAAAATCTGCACTGGGTCAAACAATATACTGAATTTCATATAATCATCTGTAAAACATATAACATTATATCAAACAACAAAAACCTGATAGATAACACATTTTAACATGATAATAAATATCTTGACATTATATCTTTTACACTACAGTGAGAAATCAAGATAAGTCAGGTGTGCTATTTTCCTGTGCAAATTGTAAAGCCAGTGCAATTTCTTGACAGCTGCCTGATAAAAAATATAAAGAAGTGTTTAACTTGACTCATAGGATTGCCTTACATAGGGTACAACAAACATGTTCATTAATCATATCCAGCATTGGTCACGAGTAGTCTATATAAGTCAACCTAGTTATAACTCTTTTCCCTAAATTAGTTTGAGTGCTTGTGAATTGAATATATTTATTTATAACAGCAACATTTACATTATACCATGTTTCAAATCACATCTCCAACTAGTCAGGCAATCACCTATGGAGACCAATTCTCGTATTAATCAAAGTGCCATAAGAATTTGAATGGTATGAGAAATTTGTAGAACCATAATGATCATATTGGCCTGAGAGAGAGTTTCGTATCTTTGAAGCAAAGAAAGCAGGTCTCACTAAAAAATTCCTTCAAACTTTGTCTCTGTAATATGATTATATGTACTATATTATTGTTGAGTTTTCCTGTGAGATCGCTGTCCTTAATATAACCTTGAGTTCCAATATGGCAGCCTCAATAGATAAGATCGTTCATCATTCCATATTCAAACTTCAAATCATTCAAGAAAAAAAAGGAAACAAAGAAAAAAAAGAAAAGAAAAAAAGGACATAAATAACCATCTTGCTCCAACCACTGTGAGATTCTTTGTGCTTGAAACATATTTTATCTTCCCTGTCTCCATTTCGGCAAAAAAAAAATATGAATACCTTTGAGGAACTCATTTGGGCCCTAAAAAGTGCAACGTAAAAGTCTCTTATAAAACAGTCTCACTGTTTCATCGTAACTATTTTTCTACATTTCAAGTCTTACAACATTATCACAATAACTTGACCAATAGACAAAATACTGGTAGTGATGTGAGACCAGGTTTACTGTGAGAGCCAAATGACTATAGAGGTAATGAGAAATCATTTCACATGGCTACATTTCAATTTGATGCCACATCATGTGAAATGGATATGCATTTCGTGCTGATTTTTTCGCTCTGGTGCGCTAAATATACAAACTTTTGTCAGATTCCCATGAGCCAAATATCTGGCTCGATGTGGTCACCCATACTGGTTTGATAATGAATTATAGAGAAATACCATCCCTAGCTCTCTGTGTTCAAAGCATGCTAATCCCAAGGAACTGCTCATTCAAGTACCTTTACATTGATAGATCATCGCTGTCCGTGTATGGAGCATTTGAGTAGCTTTTAGCTGGAGCTCAAAAACTAGTTTACAATGATAAAAATCACCATGTGGTCATTGTTTGTGTGACATGTAAGAGGTTAGGAAGAATATAATGGTCAGTTTCTGTGAAATTATCCTTCGTACAAACTCTTTTCTTTGCTTTTCGAGTACAGACACAGCTTCTCACTATGTGAATGCTGTTCTCTGTTTTTTGTTCACTATTTGCACATTCATAAATATACGTGCATATTAGTCAAACCTGTTTAAAATTAACAAAAGGCATAGAAAAGGACTATTTTCAAAAAGAATAGGAGTATTCTAAACATCCCGTAACAAAAAAAGGTTTGTCGAATTTTTGCCTATATGTGGATTGCAAACAGCAGTGACGACATGATTTATAGTTGTCTTTCCCATGTCCAATGCAGTTGTTTTTAGCTTCCAATAGTAAAACTCCAACCACATAGGTAAAATAACTCCATAGTGAATGAGTTAAATTGATTTCTTCTTTTTTTTGTCTATGTTATATATTTGCCATATTTACAAGGTTAGCCTTGTGGCAGCTATTTCTTAATCATCCTACAAAAAGAATTAGATCTGAAGAAACAAAAATAAACCAAATCCAAAGTCCAGTTTCATCACTACCAAATTACAGGGGATATAATAAGAAAATACCAGTTTTCTCAAAACTTGAATCTAATCACTTAGTATTATTTACATTTCCACACCTCAAATGTTGTATGTCAATTTTTTCATTAATAGAAGTATAAGTGCCAGTGAAAGAAGAAATGGATGTTCTTTACTCTGGTGAAAAAATGATCAACTTTCAACTCTTCTGGCTCAAATATTCAAGTTCATAGTTAACTACTAGCTCCAATGTGGATAAATCAAATTTCAACTGGTGACTGTGACTACCAATCATGAGACAGTGAGACAAAAAAAAAAATTGGTAGATTGGATCAAACAAACTGGCAGTGAATGGGTGAAATTCTTCATCTGTTTTGGTAGACGGATAGTAACAAATATCACAACTGGTGCCACACCTGGTTGTATTACATTTGCATTACCCTTACACAGTTCCTCTACCTCATAGGAGATAAAAATGAAGTAGCCAATCTTCCCTACTTCTCATCTTCATCAGCATCATATCGACTGTATTCATTGTTAACCTCATCTCTCTTTACAGGTAGATATACATCTTCTTTGTTCTTCTTTAGACCTCCTATATGGTTATGCATTTTCGCATTGGTTTGTACCATACCAGTATCTTTCTCATATAAAATCCCAGGATTTGCTACATTCTGTATTGCTGGTGAAGCAGCCCTGGCGTTCATAATATCATTGGAGCTATTCCTCCTCAGAGATGGGGCTTGACTGCCTGCTACCTGCTCTGCCGTATCACTGTTTGTCTCAGCTTCTACAGGTTTTGGATCATCTTTGTGCTGTTAAGATGAATGTTTGAGAATTATAGGTGAAAGTATGCTATTAAAATATTTATCATAAGACTGAGGTATTACAATTCTAACATTTCAACCAGGAATGTTTAAGACTTTATCGATATCTGGAGCCACAGCATTTGTACAAGGTAAGGAATGCAGGTCTTGGGCCTAAAAGTGTCTGTTGAAATTGCCACCTAGTCATTGTTTACATAGTGATTTATTTGTTAAATTCAAGAGATGACACCGTACACCTGCATCGTATGCACTTATGTTTGAGAAGAGCTCTTGCCAATGTCTTATGTGAGGCATCGTGGACATGAAGTCAATCATCTCTTCTTTAGCAAAAATTTATGTTGCTGGTTTGAATCCTACTGAGGGATGGGGAACATTAAAAACTGCATTTTTTCCAGTGAATCGATGGTTCCCTGACTTTCTTTGACTGATACAGGTAAATAGATTTCATGTATGTGCACACATTAAAAAACCCTTGGCAAATTGAAAATCACATGAAGAACAGTTGAAGATGAAATTGTCCAGGCAAAAATTTTAAAATTCAAAATTTCTGCTTGCAGAAGAAGAAAGGATAAAGAAATAAATGATTAATGTACTCTTTAGGAAATTCATTTAAATATAGAATACAATTGAACATTTCTAGGATTTAAAAAAACGCGATATCTTTCATGATCAGAAGACTGCAAATCCCCAGATGTTCTTAAGCATTTCTATAAGGATAAGAATGCAGATCTAATCATAAGTCCAATAGCTTACCTAGAAGAATGATCATGACTTTTTGATCAATGCCCGTGGCTCTAGCATTTGCTTCAGTTTAGTAAAGCTGGTAATGAAAAAGCCTGAGATTTCAACTATAAATGCTTAAAAGTCCTAGATCAATGCAGAAGTGTGAAGTATTTGCAAAAGGGATGCATGAGAAACATAATATGTTAACCATGAAGCTAATTTAGAAAGATCAGATTTTGTTAAAATGGCCTTGATAAGATTTTTATTATTGATACCATAATAAGGATTATTGCAGAAATCACCAGTTTCTTATCTCGCAGATAAACAGCTACTTTTGGAAAGTGTGATTTTTATTTTTCTTACGATGATGAGGACAAATGAAATCAGGCTTATTTTTCATACAATGATGAATAAGCATTGTGTTGTTCAAAAAATGTGCACAAAATAACTAACCACAAAATGATGAATCTCCATGTTTCTATCTATAAGTTTCTGCGGTTGTTTCACAAAAAGATGAGAGACTTTCCCGCAGTTTGTGGACTTAGTAGAGTTCAGATTATCTGTTAGACTGGGCAGGAAGTGAAACTCGAGGTCATCTCCTAGATAGTACTGAACAATAGAGGAAAATAATCAAAACAGCAGTGAATTAAGTGGGCAAAACTACAAATTATCTCCTAGAGAGAACTGAATAGGAAATGAAAATATTTGAAACAGTAATGAATCAAATGATTAACTGAGAGATTTTTATAACAGAACTTCAATTTGTCATCATCAATGTAGCTATATAGTTTCAATCGCAGTTTTAGCAAATTTCAGATATTAGCATATGTAAATGATGTAATACTGGTGATGATGAAGATGATGAGATTAACAGACATTTACGTACAAATATATTACATACTCTCTCTTGCAGCAGGACTATAAATCTTGTTAGCTATGACTGATAATTATTTAAGAAAAATATTTGAAACTTCCATACAGAAAAATATTTAAAGAGCAAATGTGTTTTTGCTGAATATATTCTAAAAAAAAACAGTGTCTATAAAAATGCTGTATCATTATGGCAGTCTATATCAGAGAAAAAAAAAGGATAAGCAAATAGAAATCCTTAAATTATAATTTTCCAGAGGGCATATAATACAAAAAGTGGCATAGCAAATCTCTCTAATAATATTCAGGTGGTAAGTTTTGAAAGAGCCTACTTGTTTGAAAGTGTTGAAGACAGCTGCAAAGGCCGGTTGCTTGTTCTGGTAAAACACGCGCCTGGAGCCATGTAGGACAGCGACACCTTCCTCCTCAGCACCCCGGCAGTTGCTCATATACTGACAATGGTCACTACGATAGTTGTACTGGCAAGGCATCAGGTACAACTGGTCTGAAATAACACAAAAGCAAATGAAACATCAGTCTCCTGACATTCATGTCAGCCAGGAAGGATAAAAGATTGTAAAGGGAAACCATCAAGAGTATATGTAAAATGTGATATGATGAGTGGCTCACCATATGTTCAGTTTTCTCAAATCACACTAACGTTGATTATTTTAAATTTTGGAATACAGGCATAAGAAGCTCAGAATGATTTAGAGCCATATTTTCTTAAAAAGATCTTTCAGACAGTGACTCAAGAAGTGGTTTTCTTAAACATTCCTAAAATCAGCACAATTAAAAGTATGTGTCCAGTTGTCAATATGTAAGTTACTACTGGCATAAACAATAAGAATAACAATGGGAAATCATGATCACAAAAAGGGCCTAATAGGAGAAAATTAAGAGGATGAAAGTTTGTGAAAAAGAATGGCAGAACAGTCAAGTGGAAAAGCATAGAGCTATGAGAGTCAGAACAAATGTCTGCCTTTGGGCAGAACAATTTGGCTTGAGATCTCGGCACTTCCTTCTCACTGTGATCCCGGTACAAATGGCATATATCAATGCTGCGATTATTGCCTCAGCGATATACATATCGATTACAGTAAAATGAACTAGACCAATCCCTGGCCCTAACCTGCTGGGACCCTCGGTGTGCATACCGCCGAGCAATAATCGCAGTATCAATATATGTCATTTTTATCGGGACCGCAGTGAGAAGGTAGTGACGAGGTGTCACATGAGGGGATAAATGGAGTTCTGTGCTGGACTGCATCGATCATGACTATCAATCATACATAGATACATACATACTATGGCCAACACATAGTCCTATCCTCCCTCTCACTATATGACATCATGATCTGTTGTTTGATGGTTTTTCCTACTTCGCACTAGTAGTCCTCACATCACTCCACAATCGCCCGAGTCATTTTTTCTTTCACATTATGCGATTTGATATTAATCATAATCACCACTACACAAGTAACCTAATTACCTTTGTTTCGTTAATTTAATACTCAGACCTGCCTACCCTCACAACAGCGGAGGAGGGATATCTGACTCAAAAAGGAGGGAAAATCAGGGAAAAGGAGGGAAATTTACCGACCTATAATTCCTACCTAGAATTACTATGTATTATGTCATAACAAACCAATAGAATATCCGCATAGTGAACTTAAGGTTTCAATCCATATACATGTAAATATTACACAATAAATTAGATCTGCATTTCTTACATTCTTTGCAGATTCATAATATAGTGGACAGTTCTATTTTAATCCAAGTATAGATCGAGTGCGTTTTGCGCTATTCACAAAAGTTTAGAAAATTCATTGCACAAGTTTCTATTCTTGTGTGCCATCCTCTTAAATTTCTGAAGGAGAAGGCCCCCTACCACTTCACTATAGGGTGGGAATGGGAGTACGTGGTAGGTTCATGGTCAGCCCACCACCTAACATCCCCGCTTTCCCTTTGAACTGATCCAATGCTCCGACCACTAACCGGCGTTTCACATCTATCTGCTTCTGTATGTAACAATTAGTAATACTGAACAATGGATTCTTGACATGTTCTGATTGCCCGTGGGAAAGTAGAGGATAGTGCCGGTGGGCTCACACAGTTGGCGGGACTGAGTGCAGGTGAGGGATAGCAGTGGAAGGAGAGAGGAAAACTGACTGGACTACAAATGATGCATGGCAGTGAAGCCGTTAAATTCTGGCAGTGATAGTGATAGCTATCACAAAAAGGAGTAGGTGTAATAGCCATTTCAAAGACAGAAAATAGAGTGAGACAATTTCCGTCATGAATGCTGGCATGGAATTCGAACAGAATGACAGGCCGGTCAAATTTCACAACAAAATTATGTCGGAATCACAGAGACTCGATCTTTTATTTTTCATCCTGCTTATATAAAGTCAGCAGACAAGACCAGTAGGCTTATATGATGATGCACGTTATGGGCAGCCTGTCGTCTTCTGTCCAATGGCGTACATGTAAAGACATAATTATATTCTAAGCTAAACAGGTCGTCGGGATCCGACCAGACTTTTGAGTGAAAGATTCCAGGATGAATCTACATCGTTTACATCGTGGTTGGCAACAGGTGGACAAAGTGAAAGCATAAAACGAGGGGCGGGATGGGACACCACGGTTAGTTAAAGATTTAGGTTCAAAAGGGAACTACACGAGCGAACGAGGGCCAAGCGATGATCACATCATGAAAGACGGGCGCACGTGAACGACCTAAGCAAGAGGGCAGGATGGACAGGGTGTAACACATAACACTGCATGTCTGGACTGGGCTACATCATGTACGGTTGGCCTCCTGTCAGACACAGGCCTTGGCAACGGCGGCAAGCAGGACCATTGCCCATAGCAACAAACGGGAGTTCGCAGTTTTCTTGCTGGACTGTGAGTGAAAACTATACTCCGGCTGCATTTAGAATAATGCCAAAGCATTTTTTATTCCCGCCGCGGAATGGCGGGATACTCGAAATGCGGGATGATCCTGCGTAAGGTGGGAAGGTAGGCAGGTCTGAATACTAGTTTACTAGCAAAAACCCACTTCTACCTAAATTATAGTTTTGACATTGCATCTTCATTATGACCATGGTGTAATGTTGATCTCTTTTCATTTCATTTCATCTCTTCCACAAATGACGGCAAAGACAGTTTTATCCATTATTCAGATAACATTAGAAAACTGCTTATACGAGTGAACCAAGTCAATGATCTGATCAATGCTCTACCTGGATGTGCTGCAAAGAAAATGTTGATGAGATCCTGGTCTCCCCAGGGGATCATGAGTCGGTACTGGTTGTAGAACTTCTGCATATCCGACAGCCACGAGGTCTGGCGTAGGCGGGTCAAGTTCATTAGCATAACTCCGGAATTGACACCTGAGAAACAATCAAAGGGACCACTCAGCTTATTTCCATAATTATTATCATCTATATCAAGGACTGAAGTGTTTGTCACAGTAAATGTTATTTGCTATCGCAATGACCTGAAACGTATAGCAAGTCGTAACGAGGGTGATATAAAAATAAATTTGCATTTTATGTTCAACTGATCATAAAATTGAAAGTATATATCATCACATTTACATGATAATTGACCAAGTTTGTTTTTTTTTTTCTGGCCAATTGGGATTCAGGTATAATTGACTACTTTGAGTGTTTCACTACAATGCTTTTAAAGCATTGATTCTAATGTTGAACATCAATAAAAGTTTGCTTCGTTTGAAATAAAACGAGTGTGATGAGTTAGAGGGTGAAATGAAACTATTTTTTTGTTGTTTTTCTCAAAATGCTTGAAGCAATTGTCTCATGAGCATGACAATATTTTATCATGTTTGGAATATGTATCATTTGCTGCTCAAAAATATTTATGTCTTGCAGCCAGTCAAAATGAGACGTATGTCGATTTTTCACCATATGGGGTTTTTGGTATCATATGAAAGCTTATTTCACATCATTTCACGTGGTGAAAAAAGTTCTGAGCCAGCTTTATTCTAGCCAGAGATATTGAGGTTTAAAGGAACAAGGAGGAACC
>JBCEWB010811218.1:0-12144 GCA_039654565.1 Peronia peronii
GATGGATGGATGGATGGATGGATGGATGGATGGATGGATGGATGGACGGATGGATGGATGGATGGATGGGTGGATGGGTGGATGGATGGATGGATGGACCATCTTTACATTTTGAAGAATAATCTAAGTTGACCATGTCTCCAAAGACGTCTGTTAAGAGTGTGCTTAAATAAAAATTGCTTGTTACCGGACACTTTGCTACCTTTTATTTGGTTTCAGCATGTAGCTGAAGTGACCTTCTTGCTATTCTTCTCTTTCTTTTTTCTGATTCTGCCAGGGAACTCAAGTCGGCCTTTGCTGTTTAATGTATAGCGGTATTTTTTTTCATTTATTGAAGAACGTGCTGTTTGTTAACATCAAGACAGTTAAGATTGTTTCTTGTCCTTTGTGTTTTTTAATCCATGAGGAAAGTATGGTCGCCTCGTATAATGGACAATCCACTTACCTATCTACCTTCCTACCTACCTACCTACCTACCTACTACCTACGTACCTACCTACCTACCTAACTACCTACCGACCAACTTACCTACCTACCTACCTGCCTGCCTATCCACCTGCTTGTCTACGTACTTACCTATCCATCTACCTACTTACCTACCTATCAAACCTTTATACTCATTTCATGGACTGTCTGCTCTCAAACATACATTATTTTTGCTACTGTTGGCATGGTTATTGTTATTGTTTTGGACTGCGCTGCTGACCCTCAGAAATTATTCTGGACTTTTGGTTGTCAGAGAGAACCTTTGGAGAGAGAAGCTTTGTTTGTACATTGCACAAGACATTTTAAGATTTGAGTCCAGATGGGTAAACTGTTTAGGACGAAGCTATTGTTGAGTCTTATTTTGATCAGCTGATTACAACAACAGTCAGTGCGAATATTTAATTCATAATAATCAGTTCCTTGTGAAGTAAATGATTGATGAAAGAACGAATGAATGAATGAATACATGAACGAATAAATGAGTGGATAAATGAAATAAAGTATTAAAAGCTACATTTTTGATCCTCGAAATGGAGATAATTGTGCCTAATTATCACATAACTTTATCAGTGTCAATAAATACAGCTGGATTCAAGAGAACTATCTTGAAACTTGTATAGTTTGAGAAATAACATGTTACGAGTATGCTAGAACAGGGTCTGACATAGCCACTCTTACAATTGCGAAATAGTACTCAAAATTTCATGACTCATTTGTATAAACACCCAGTTTTTTAAACAGGTCGGCTTCTCAATACGTCCAGGGTTAATCTTAATGGAACAGTTTTTTCTTAGGGAAGGTACACTTTCTCATGATATGAACAACAGGAACGAAGTGATGTTGCAACAAGCCCCGTGTAATGTGATATGAGAGAGAATGATCCCCTGAAGGATTACAGTTGCTTGTCTCTCAATAATTATATTACTCCCTATGTATTTTGGGTGCTTTGGCATGATCAGGTCATCTGTTCGGTCACGAACGTTCCTGGTCGGTCTATCTGTCTGAGTGTGGAAGTGTGGAGTGTTTGTCCAGTCTGTGGCCAGCAAGGATACTTGACAGGTCAGTACATCTGTCTAGACGTATCGAACCTAACGTTGTTATGGTTAACGGGTTGAGGGCTACAACTGTTTTGAGAAGTGAGGTTTAGACGGTCTGGTCCACCCTCTGATATTCGCAGACATGGATCATCTCAAGCGATTAATGGTATGAGTGTGAGACTGAACAATTTGGCAAAGGCGTTTGCTATGCAAAGCGAATAGGATGAGGACCCTATACGTTATTTATGTTTATATATACAGTATGATTTGTTATTACATTTGGGGCTTCTCTGAACAGTACGAATCTGGTTCTTTTCTTGTTATGTCTGCTTCATGATTTAATAATATAATGTAATAGAAATTGTATTTTTCGATGTATTTTTACTTTCTCTTTTCCACTTTTCTTTGCAATGCTCACATTTTTCTGTCGGGAAAACGTCTTTTTTTTTGTTATTGTTTTTTATATCTGATTACTTCTTGCTGTTTATTGTTGTGTTATTGTTGTTGTTATTATTTTTATAATGATGATTATTAGTATCATCATCATTACCAATAAAGTGTTCATCAAGCCATCACTACTGGTATCACTACTATGAGCAATAGATTTTCTACTGGTAATACTAACAGTTGTAGAAAAATACTTGTAATAGAGGTAATAGCGTGTAATTCCATTCTCATATCAAATTATCAGAGTTTTTATCGCTGAATATACATACCTTTACTTCTTTCTCTCGACATTTTTATTGGTTTTGACTATCACTGTTCCTATAGGGCAGGGGTTTCCAACGATGGGTCGTGACACGTAAGAGGGTCGAGGGGGAGGGGGGGGGGGGCAAAGCCTTGGCAGGAGAGTCGAGGAGCTTTGCTAGAAGTGGCTTGGGGTAAAACTTATTTCAACTCATCAGTTACATTTTTATGCTCTTATTTTTGGTTTATTTTTGTTTGAGTGTTTCTTTTCCTCTCCATCACAGAAAATAAGATAAAGGAGATGCCGTTAGCAGGGGTTGCATGGGTTTCAGGCTCTTGAGTAGGGGTCACAAGTGCAAAAGCGTTGGAAACCATTGCTGTAGGGGATAGAGAGACTATACAGGAGGCGAATCTGAAGGCGATCAATAGAAAAACAACGGACATCTCATTAACGGCGATGGGGCTCTGCCATTTAACATGGACACTCTGCCCCACTTCCCACCTCCCCACCCGTCCTTCCTCAGCACTCAAAGTTTCATTCGTCCTTCCATGGCATATTCTCGTTCAACCAGTGATTGGCGGTTTCATTGTTGGCTGAAAATTGAATGTTTTCTCCTGGCTAACCGCAGTTATATTGGAATGGATTCTAGAGGTAAACCGAATCTCTCACTTTTTTCAGCGATCTGGTTTTAAGCTAAAGATGAAATAAAGATGTTCAAAAAATACCTTTTTGAAAAACGTGGCTACCGACAATGACACTGAAATGTAGTTTAGAAATAGAGCGAATCTATCACTTTTTTTTCACTGCTGTGATTAAAATAAACCAATAAATGTTGTTTTCAGAAAGTAGCTTATAGAAAAGTCAAGTTAAATTGATTAAAGGAGAAGACTAAGCCTTTGTTACAAATACGAGGCACATGATTTATTAAAAGTACGTTTTTGGTCTTTTGTATCTCATTTTTTTTAATGTAGAAGGTCTATTGTTGGCACAATATACTTTTTACACAACAGCTATATAACGGAACATTTATCGTTGCCTACGTGTTTACACTGGTGGTATAGCCAGTTCTTGAAAGCGGCGAGTCGAGTGGCCTTTTCCAAGCATCTAATTTCAGCTTTTGAGATCTTTTCAAATCTTTGTTCTCTATTCCAGCGAACTCTTTGTTTGTTTGTTTGTTGTTGTTGTTGTTGTTGTTGTTTTGTTGTTGTTGTTGTTGTTGTGAAAGATCTAAGTTACAATAGGCAAGATGTGGAATAAAATCGAGGATGTTCCAATGTTTTCCGAAATATAACTCTTCAAAAGCTAATTATCAAGATTTTCTAGCGTTAAAACGTATCGAGATGTGAAGGACTGAAACTTAGTTTTCAGTGAACGTCGCACATGCATTTATATAACGCCTGTAATAGATCTGTGTAGTAAAATTTCCAAACTTCATCTGATTGCTCATGCATTGGTGCTCATACTACACATATTTCAGAACTCAGAGACTTGGTACAGTTTTGATTTTCTGAGGCATAATGTGGTATCATCCTGATGTGGTGCTCTGCTACATAATATTGGATACATGAATCTCTTCAACCCACCTTTTTTCTTGGACCCAGTTAATTTTGTTATATCATCTAGCTGTTCTCTGCCGATTGTACAGTGAATCTTTTATTAAAGTCCAGATGATAGAGTACATGTATTACAACTAAGTCAATACCAAGATCAGGCTTAGAAATGTAGATAAATTAATGTCAGACAACAATAGTGCCTCATAACAAGTCATACATCTGTGTCTTCATGTGACTTTGATTTGCAGTTCTTGCTGTTATTGTTCCCGTTGTAGATCTTCTTCTATTTCTTTTTATGTTTGACCTTTCCCCACTCCCCCCCCCCCCCCCCCTGTTTCTTTGATGCTCCTTCTCTTCTTGATCTTCTACTTTGTCGTCTCCGTCCTTTCCACCCCATTCCCCCTTCTCTCTCTCCCTGTAATCGATTATTTTCATAGCGCAGTACAACACTATCAAAACCCTATTAACTTGTATACTAAGAGCGCTAAGTAGGTTCTTGTCTTCCAGAACTCAGAACAAGTGTAAAATACAGCTGCAAAATAGAGAAGACAAATTTAAAGGTACAATAAAACAAAAAACACTGAGACTGAAGTGTATGTCTTCAGGCTGTGCAGAGTCAGTGACATTAGGATTGAAACTTGGGACGAAAGTAGACAGTGTAACTAAGTAGGAAATAAGAGAAAAACTGGAATGTGGTTAAGAGGAAGCAGTGAGGAAGGGCCGGATCAACGGAAGACACTAACAAGGTGACAGGCCAGAGGTGATAAAAAAACACTCACAACAAGAAACGAGTTTAAAAAGCAATAGACAGAATGGAGAGAAGAGACAACATATGTCCCAAAGAATCGGAAACAGGGTAGCCTGTTCTGGAGCAGATCAACGCAGTGCATTGACTGACCAAACTGTCGACAGAGCGCAGACATCTCAACGGGACAGAGAGAAATCAAAGATGTGCCCAGCCAGCGTTCTCCGGCATTGCCTTAGACAGCGATACAGGAACCGCGGGGGAGTCAGCTAATGAGGATGGCAACAATCTAGAACACGTAGCATTTACGAAACAGATCATTTTGTGATGAGAGAGCCGTGCGGGACAAATTCGATACAGAATATGTGCATATAAAAAATGGGTGGCTGATCTTTGTCAGACATAATCAAAAGGGGCAGACAGACAGAGAGAGGGAGAGAGAGAGAGAGAGAGATAGGAACTGCGGGGGAGTCGAATAATGAGGAAATTTTTATCTAGAGGTGACTTCATACAAAAATAGTATTACGAAACATATAGTTTAGTGATGCTAGAGGTGTATGTGATCAAATTGTTATAAAACAAAAGTAGAGAGAAAGGAATCCCGTGGAGGTGGAGAATGAGAGGGTCTTAAATCGAGAAGTAACACATTTTTCATATGGCATTTATGATTGAGATGAGGTTGTGATGAGAGGGTTGTGTGAGACAAAATGGTCATATGATATGTGTATGAAAGTCCTTTGTTCTTTCTGTTGTTGTTTTGTTTTGTTGTCGTGTTTTGTGTTGTTTTTTGTTTATTTGTTGGTTTGTTCATTTGTTTGTTTTTTGTTTAGACATATAAAATAGTGGCAAACAGAGGGGAGCCAGGTGACCTTTTTCTTTATTGTCTTTTATTATTTATTTATTTATCGTAGACCGAATTTTTTTTTCAATCCACCTAATAATAAGTACCGCACAATATTGCTTCCACTTGTTAAAGAGAGAACGATTAAGAGGAAGGGGGGAGGGTACTGAAATGGGGTTTTTGCTCAAAATCTTTTAAAAACTTTTACTTTAAAAAACTCTGCCTTTTCTGAATGTAAAAATGATATAAAAAGGTTGATATGTCCATTCTAATGTGGAGGTTAGTCGAGTAAATGTTGAACGGCCCCTCTGCCATCCAGGCCCTTGCTCATTCGGGACTCTATATATTCAATGATAGATCAACAATATTTCCCTGGATACGGGCAAATTACATTTAAAAGGCTTTATTTTTCATCTCCTTCACTAACATCGGGAGCCCCAATACCAGAGGTGGACACTGACTGACCATCTGAGGCTCTGGTCACATAAAATACCAGTGAAAACTTTCGCCTGGGCCTCTGAAATGGACTTTCCACGGCCTAATGAGGATGAAATATGCCCTGCTTCTGCTGTTTCAGAGTGCAGTAGTGTCACAAGAAGAGTAAAGACACTTTTGGATTTAACAGACATGGCGGATATTGCCCTCCCTTGACCCTGAAATGACTCTACAGAAGCCCTTTTGCTGATAAGGGTAGGGTAGCAAAAATGGAGGGAAAATGTGAGTGGAGGCACAAGAAAAGGCAAAATAATACACGGAAATCAGGGAAAGCAAACATGTTTTGGGGTTCAAAGTCCGGTCAAAAGCTCCTCCAATGCGTTTTCTTCAACATGACGTTTTTTAGCATAAATGTGCGATCTACTTCTTTATTTCTGAAGGGATTGCCATGAAATTTTATATGAATACAGAACAAAACAATGTCTAAAAATTATAAGAGGGGATTTCTGATACAGAAAATGTGCATATAAAAAATGGGTGGCTGATCTTTGTCAGACATAATCAAAAGGGGCAGACAGACAGACAGAAAGAGGGAGAGAGAGAGAGAGAGATAGGAACCGCGAAGGAGTCGAATAATGAGGAAACGTTTGAGAAATTTGAGACGCTGAGGACCGATTTTCGGAAAATCCGTGACTTTTTTAAATACCAATTTTAAAACTTTGTGAAAAAAACTAATTCAGTTATCAAAAACCTGGTCTGATCAAGTTTCCAGATATTGAGTTGAAAAGTACGTACGCAAAAATTCAAGGAAATCAGTTGAAAAATGTAGAAGTCTATTTACATTAAATTTACGCAATATCGGGTAGTAAAATCCAAGATGGCGGCCGTTGCTATGGCAACCATGAGTGATTTCACTTTTTTTTTTCGATTGTTTTTCTCTAATTTGTCCTTGCCGAATTTGATGGTAATGGTTAAAATCATCTCCACCCCCCGTGGTTTCGAACTCATGTATCATAAATAGAATGACAGGCCTTCCTCCCAACCCAGCCCTCTTCCCAGCTTGTGTTGGCTTGTTGTGCATATTGTTACGCAACACAGAGTGATACAATTATCCTTCAGATCATTCAGTTTTCGATCCTTCACTTAATTTTATTCTGAAACAGAGGACATGATCCAAAGAAACGCATGAATCTTCTATTCAGTTTTAGTCTGATACGGATTAATTTTCCTAATAAAACAGGCATTTCGTCTTGTTGTGTTGTTTTAACGACACATCAGCACGATAACGGCTATATTGTGTCAAACACGGTAACATACGTTTACACGTCAAGAAGAGAAGAAAGACAGGAGCAAGGAGAGAGAGAGAGAGAGAAGAGATGTCTCGCATGGAATGTTGAAGATAACACTCCATGGGAGACATCCCACCGATAACGGGCTTACACCGTCTGCAGGTGGGAGCAGAGAACCTACGTATAAACCCCGGGACCCCGCGGGGGGAGGCATTTCGTCTACAGTTATATATATATATATAAAGAAGAAAATGAAAATAAAAAACTGTCAACAAATAATGCATGGCTTCGACCCAGTCTCTGCAGTTTCTAAGCAAACCAAATTTGGAGCGCAACATAATTTCCATGAAATCAACGAAATATATTCTTCAATCCATTTTCTCTTCATTTTGGCACACCAAGTTAGGCTTCTTTTTTTTTTCACATATTTTATTATTGTTGTTGTTGTTGTTATTATTATTATTACTATTATTATCAATAAAAACAAAAACATGTGCAAAATGCCTAATTCATTATGAAACGGAATGGTTTAGCCTGTAATCACCGACAGTCTACGCATTTTATCAATGGGACTGCAGGAACTCTGTGTATCCGGACAAAGCAATCATTCCTTTGCTCTGTAGTTCCGCCTGTCATAACTGTCCATGTTCTCTTGTAATCACTGCTTTCGAAAGACAACACGCGAGAGAATGATTGAAAGCTTTCAGTCATGCATTTGTAACACCTGGATAAGATTCAGCTTCCAAAGAGATAATAAGGACGGTAATAATAATGTTATAATGTTGGCGACGATGATGATGATTATAACGACGATAATCTTGAGATTGTGTTTGACAAATGAGGTTGAAAATGTTGATAACCTTTTTCTTGTTTTGATCAAGTTAGGCCATTTTAGGTTTGGGTTTTTTAATATTTATTATTAGTATTATTTTTATCATCATTTCCGGGTAAAATGTCATTTATTATTTATCTGAACTTGTCTGCTTCGCGTCGATATTCGAGATATTAATGTAACATGAATTTTATAAAAATGATGACAGTGATTATGACGTTGTCAAGGAATTTGCTCCTCACAAAATGATAATATGAATGATGATATTTATTTAACAAATTGTTTCTATTCTTAGAAGGTCACGTCAAGAGACTGGTAATTTCACACATGTAATGCAATATCCTTTCATTGTTAGAGGTCTTGATTAAACCTGTGTTCAATTCAGCTTTGATAGGGGGGCGGAAATTAGACGAAGTTCAAATGCAGTGCCAGAGAAAATGTGATTAGAAAAAAAAATAATAATTTGGAGAGAAAAGAGAGAGAGAATACAGGGGGAAAAGATAGAAAGAACACAGCTAGAGAGAGAAACGAGAGAGAAAAGGGAGAGTGTGAGGAGAGGTGGGAGAGGGGGCAAAAAAGACAACAAAGACAAAAAAGAGAGAGAATACAGAGAGAGAGAAAGAAAAAAGAGAAAGAGAACAGCAAGCAGAGATAGAGAATAGAAAGAGAGGGAGAGAAAAAACAAAGAGAAAAAATGAGAAAAAAATAAAGAAAAGAGAGAAAGAGAACACACACACAGAGAAAACAGAGATAGAGAACAGACAGTGAGAGAAGAGAGAAAGAAAAGAGAACGAGAGAGAAAGTACAACAAAATCTACAGTGATTGGGCGTTCCATACGGAAAAACGTCTCATAAGGTTGAAAGCTAAATATAACATTTGCATTTTGATGGGGAGGGCAATTCTGACATTCAGTCTGCCTCAGTTGTTTTGGTCGTAGATTACCATACTGCTTGCCCACGGATGAAGGAGCTGTTTGTGAAAGTTTAAAAAATAATAATAATAATACTTGAATACATCGATTGAGAGTCATCAATACAAATGTTCATGCTGAAGGATCCCTACTTCTCGAGGATGTCTGCTATAGATTATACTTGGTTTCCAAGTGCCACGATAACATTATACATATACTATAAATGAGCTTCAGGCCCAAACTTGTTAATGTAATTTTCCAAAACGGCATGAAATTTAGCTTTGTCGGGATGTATGTAATTCTTGTCAAAGATTTCAATGATGTGATTAAATTTGTTGACAGGCTAATCTCTTTGCTAGAAATAACGAAACAAAATAGTTCAATTTTTCACGATTGTTCCCATTTTAGGACCATTCTTTTGATCTCTCGATAACTTCTGAATTAAAGTGTTTCTGCTTAGAACACAAAACTCTTTCCCGAAACGAGAGTAACAGTGCCTTTGTAGATAACAATGCACTGCTGCTCCTCTAACTTCGTATTTTAGAAAAATAATCGGCATGTCCTGCATCTTCTATAAAAGATCGCTAAATCAAATTAAACAACCAGATGAACATTGAGGAAGGAATAAAACAAAAAGATGTTTTCTCAAAGTAACAAGAAACTAAATCATTCAAATTTACCAACATCAAAGTGCCCTGACTTGTCAGAGTATTTGTTTTGCAAGGCAATGTTCGGTTGCCCTAGGCTATTTTTGTTGTTGTTTAAAAACCCATAAATAGATGGTTTTCTCTCCAGCGTATGCTCAACTCTCCCTGTTTTTTCGGTCATTTTTTAACAGACCTAGATTGTTCGTAGACATTTCTCACGTTCTATATATTATATTAATACATCTAACTGAAGCCGTCAATATCAGTTCTGGTTTTCATGATGAAAAATAAGCATCACCATTATCTACAGTGTCTCACGAAAGTGACAAACAATTTCTTATCATCAGTTCCTAAGAGAATTTGCCGGGATCACTTCCTCAGTAGATCTGAAAATAGATCACCAATGAAGGTGTTACTGACCGAGGTCTGTAACATTTCACCACATTGTTGTTCTCTGAAGAAAAAAAAAGTTGATGGCGTTCAGCTGCCATACCAAATGTCTTGGAGGCAGATGTATGAGAAGGAATCTCTATTCAGTTTCACGTTTGACAAGGGAGTGTGACAACAGTCATACATTATAAATTATTTTTCCAGACAACGACGCTCGTGATCATTTGAAGAAAATTGCTGGATTTTCTGTTGTGTTTTGTTTTCTTATGATTATGGTATAATAATATTGATAATAGTAATAATAATTATTATCTTTTGATTTAACTTTTCAAGCTCTTAGACAACAGTTGCGGGTGAGGGAATAAGGACCGGGTGGGAAGGGGAGGGGGTCTTTGCCAAATCCAAAATCAACATTGGATAGAGAGCAAAATTAATTTGGGTGGAAGTTATTACAGAATTCGAGAGGTGACCAAGCTGAATTGACAAAAAGCCTTACTGACAAGAGTGCTCGGGTATACTGAGTTGAATCCGATGGTCATGTTTAACTGGGAAGGGAGTTGTTTCGATGGCCAGACTGAAATGAATAAAGCGAGAGGTCATTTTGAATAGAATTAATGGGAATCCCTAGAGAAATGAGTGGATATTTGTGCTAATCTAAAAGGCAAATTAGATTAAACGGGTGGTCATAACATAGTGAGAAAAACAGTTGTTCAACTGAACGGCAAACCACGTCAATTTTGACTTGGCTACCATGCATATTAGTCCTATTCACATTTATCTCTTTGTTACAGTAAATTTTGGTATTACTTATATCTTATTATTTAGTTTTTCCGCAGTTATCTATCTGTACATTTCTGCCAAATGCCATTTAATATTCTATGGCCACCAAAACGTTAAAGAAAAGAAAAAAAAACAATCTGGCATTCACCTGGATCACATTGTCAGGAGCTGAATGGCACCGAACGCGTTCAAAAGAGGTGTTGCATATCATTTGTTTGAGGTCTTCTCAAGTATGACTCGGAAATTCATCATGTACGAAATATAATGTGGTATTTATGTGTCATTTCACCTTTCACCAACGTATCAGCTGTCGGAGTCTGTCAGTTCCCATACAAAGTGTGAGCATCATATTATAGTGGCTCATGATACATTGATTACATTACTCTATGTCTCTTAGACCCTGGGTGATTGGTAATATCGTACAGAGATAGATTTTCTACTTCCAGTACTTTGAACAATTTCAAAGACTGATAAATGAACATTCCAAACATGGGAAAATCTGGAGAGTCTAAAACGAAGAGACAAGTAAATGAGCAAAAAGCAAAGAAAACAAAGAACAATATGCTCACGAGACAGTGCCCCCTAACATCTCGTCATTGTTCAAAGTTTAACGTTGTACTTAGTGGTCAGTTGATTAGTCACAGTAATTTGCAGATACTTTCCAGTAATATGCAGATAATTTTTTCTTTGCGTCCGCTTTAATAAGTCACATAGAAGATCATGAAATATAATCTTTATAATCGCCTGTTAAAGAAAGAAAGAGCGATGAGAAAATGAATAATTGCATACGCAACTGGCTGCGCATCTGGTGTACATATTTAACTGGAAGAATTTGCTACACTTATTTTGATGGGGAAACAGATGTATGAGAGGAAGAGAGGGAAAGGGATAATGATACACAGAAGAATGGAGAGTAAGGGACAGACAGGGGAGACACCAGAAAACAAAGAGAGGAGCGGAAAGAGAGAAAGAGAGAGAGATAGAGAGATAAATAGATTCAATTAATGAGGAAGATGAAAAGACAAAAAAAAACATTTTTAAAAAATAACAGAAAGAATGTGTGTGAATAGGAAAGAAAAAGACGGAGAAATTGTGTTGTCAATTTCGTATTATCGTCATGTGAGACGGTAAAATAATCTGCCAGCCGATGACGCCTGATTCCAGTTATAGATCTACGTCAGCTCAAAACTTATCAAAAGGATATCTCCTTCCAGTGCTTTCATTTTTTTAATTGACTGTGCGTAGGCACTTTGTCAGCCACATTCCACTCCGGCTTTAGCATATCTTTACCTTTCTGTTCAACATTGGAAATTTTATTATGATATATACTATTTATAAGGTGTCAGATATGTCATTTATAAACCTGATTTTCACTAAACAATTCTAATTTTGTTTTTTGGTTTTTTTTTTTTTTTTTTTTTTTCGTTTTTCATTACTATGAAGTCTTTGGGGGGGGGGGGGGGGAGGTTTCCAAAACTGAAACCCAGAATTTTTTTTTTTTTTTTTAGAC
>JBCEWB010811329.1:0-16297 GCA_039654565.1 Peronia peronii
CGTCCCCAGCTAACCGAACGGGAAAATGAGCATGGTGTTATGCGAAACATATAATCATTTGAAAATAAATATGTGTTCTCTCAAGCTCAAACTCATAGCAGATAAGATAATGAAATAGTGAGACATGATGTATTGGACAAAATAGTGATGACTTTCACAATGTGAATGAAAGAAACGTGGAAAAAAAACTATTTGGCTGTATGAACTTAAAGAAAACTTGTACAGATGGGCTGAAATCTAAAATTGTCAAACTGCGTACCTATACTTTTGTTTGATCTTTTCAAGAATGTATTATACCTACCGTAATTAATATTAAAAAATCAAAAGTTATTTATGGTGGTTTTTAAAAAGTAAGAATTGTCAAATGCAACCCATCATCTTTTCTGATCAAATGCTTTCAGAGAAGTTTCAAGAACAATTTGCTTTTTACGACTAAGGAGGAATGGGAAATGTAATTGTGTCTTTTACCAACATCCATATTAATCTCCCTGGGAATTATAATTAACTTTTACTCCTTAATTTTCTTCAGCATGTAATGCCATTCGGCCACATTTATTAATTAATAAATTTGCAAACCAGAATGCTGAATCTAATTGTAATGCTGCAAGGGTTTGGGATTTCTTTACGAGCAGAACTCAAAACATAAAATGAAACCATGTTGAGTACAATAATGAGCAACAAACATAGCAGCTCTTCTATAGTAGTATTTTCTTCCGGCATTTATACAGTTAATGTCATCCTATTATGAGACACTGAACTACAATAATAAAAAAATCTCAGAGGTCACGGTTTTGGGGAAGTGTAACTTTTTGTGGGATTGTAAAGGTTTTTTTTTGTTTGGTTATTAGGGTTTGGAAAGGGACTCCCCCTTCCCTTCCCCCCCCCCCTCCCAATTCACTAAATGAAGCAGTTCCATAACTTCTCCCTTTTTTCATGCTCAAAATCACAGAAATTCATTCAGTAGTTTTTGACACCCAAATGTGTTTCATTTTTTTTCATTTATAATGGGATTGCTTCCAGTGCACCCAGTGATGTTAATAGAATCTGAAGCCCCAAGTGTTTCACGTTGGTATTTTCAATTATCTGTGTTCTTATGATTTATAATAAGATAGAAATGATGATCATTATGGGCGTAGAAAGGCATAGAGTATTCAAAAGTGGAACAAAAACAAACGGGCTTAGGAAGATGAAAAACAAGAATTGTGACAACAATAAGCTGTGTCATACACTCACTTGTCAATGTCCTCCTCTTCTCTGGAGGATGGACACAAATAGGCCCTTCTAATGTGTCCACGACAGTCATATCTGGCTGTGAACAACAAACTGCATCATGTGTTTCATTACAGGCTCGACCTTCATAGATCTGACCGGAATTGTTCTGGGAACATCGCTGGCACCGGACACAGATGGTGTGGGGAAAATCAGGAGTTGTACGTTTGTACCAGCCCACTTTGCAACCAATGACAGCAGGATGTGTTCTATTACAGAGTTGCATAAAAAATTCAGGTGCTGATTTAGGCGACAGACAGGGCAGGCAGTGAATGTGGGTGTGTCTGTCTTCATCCATGTAGCTGTTCTCTGGACATGGCTCACATCTGTCAGCATCTGAATCATAGAACTCGCCCCGTCCACACATCTGGACACAGACTGGGATCCCGTGTTTATTGATAACGACGTCATAGTTATCTCCTGGACAGCACACTGTGTCTCTAAATCTGTCACAGGAAAGTTTGGGGAACTGACAGCTTGAGCACATCCGACACCGACCTCTGGTATCAGGTGAATATTTTTCCCAGAAATATCCCTGAGTGCAGTGAATAACCGTATCTTCAAATGTGTTACATGGCCTGACCATGATTTCTATGTCAGGATTTTCAATTCTGGCACAGTCGTAACATAATCTACGAGTGTGATACCCGCCTGGCATGAACGTTCCAGGATTGCATGGCAGACAAATATCAGGACCTTTGACAGGATTGTACAGAACGTGTCCCCCAGGACACATGTCCGCTGCCTGAGCCGACAGGAAGGGCATTATGAGGCATAATAGTACGTCAGGACAAATCCCATGTCTTGTAACAATCCAGTTATGTGAAAATGAAGATGTAAGGTCTTCTGTCCCGTCTACAATGATCAAACAATAATAAAAACATAAATACTTAAACATTCACCTAAGCCTCAGTGAGATTAATTTTTTTTCATATGTCCGGCATAACAGAATGACAGACATTTTTCCCTTTTATTTTCAGTGTTATTTTGTCTTTCTATCCTTTCATTCGACAATGGATCATACCGACATCAGTCACTCATACTGAAGAAGCTAGTGTGATAATGATCAAGCTTATGTGGGTGGTTAACATGTTCTCAGTGTTAAACAATAAAATTTCTATCAGTTTTCAGCAACATTGACAGGACTTTACGAATTCTTACCTGCATAAAGCCTCTGATAGTTACGTTGTAAAGGATGGATCAGGTTGACTACTTTTGTAGAATGACAAACAGCTTAGTACTGATTGCCTGCTTTTTAGTAGCGGAGAGATATGTTGCTTGAAATAATATCCAAACGATTTAGTACACTCTGATAGTGGAGCAGCGCACAGTGATAAAATGATAAGAGGGTGTGCATATTAGGGCTGGGGAACAAAGAGATGACATTATATTATTAAGCATGCTGATCGCATACATAGATAACATATCTGAACCAAACAGTCTACATTATATGACTTCTTTTACATCAAGTATATGTTTATTATCTTTTGAAAGTCAGATAAATGTTATTTATCAAAGTCAAAATCCCATTTTTAAAGATCCCTCTAGAAAGCTTATTATCGTTATCCTGGCTGTTTATCATTTTTTTCTGGAATGCAGTTGCATTAAATTAGAACCATTTATAACAAGACAGACTAATTCTACAATGTAACAACGGCTGTATCCGTATCTACGTTAGAAATGAGAAAAATAGACAACTAATCATACACAGATAACGCCTGAGTGGACTAAGTAATCAGCTTTGAGGTACTTATAAAACAGGTTTGTACGTGCAGCAATTGTAGCATGATTACGTCAATGATTTGGAGATTGTTTTTTCTGGTATGTTATTGTTCTTACAATATAAAAAGAAAGGAACATAGACACAAGATGCATGAGATGGATGGTAGAGAGGAAAATGGATAGACTGCAAACGTTGCTCATTTGGTGTCATGGAAAAAATATGCAAACATGCAATAATAAATGGAAAAATGTCGAAAGCTTAGGTTAGCGGTGATTATCAAGCTACTTGGTTTCGTCAAGGCATTACATGATGGGGGTGTATTAAGCGTACGTATCACTAAAGAATATACATGTAACGTACAGAGAACAACAGATGACAAGAGGTGGGATAAAATCTGAGTGAAATTGCATGACCATAGTGAATGAATCATTTTGACCGTCAGCCAAACTAAGACAAAGGTATTAAGACAAACATGCACTCTGTCTCTTGTTATTCGAAACATGAGTACCAGAAAATTCTGAAAATTCACCACGTAAAAAAAATTGAACTTTCTCATTATTATAACTGTTTCATATTTTTTTTGTGCCTCATTTGTTTCAAATAAGAGCAGCAAAAGTGATGTTGCCCTTCTTTGCATTGCTTGTCCTGTACCGCTTGTACTTGGAAAAGAGAAGTAAATTAGCCAACTGAAAAAGAAAATAGTTCATTACACTGATCTGGTCTGCAAGAGAGTTTGTGAGAAGGTTGTCCCAATGCTAACGTGTTTGTGGATATCGCTATTATAGAAAAGTCCCTCGAGCATGAAAGAGAGTGTGTGTGTGTGGAGGGGGGGCACGTCCAGTTTCCAACCACTGAAGTCTTCCGACCATTTAAACACAATGTACATTACGGCAAACCACTAATTACATTGTTGTGACTCGATAGGGTCAATTTTGAGAAGATTGAGGGAAGTGATATATTAGTTTACAGTGGTAGCAACGTTTGTCTAACATTTCACATTTCACAACCTGGCATGAGTTGAAAGTCCAGCAGAGTAGCTCAATGTAAAGTACGCAACGTGCATGTAGATGTTGTTAATGGTTTAACAGAGAGGCTGGAGGTCTCTGCTTAGCTCTAATGTGTCTTTGAAGGAAATGCAGAAAGTTAGATTAATACAATGGGTTATGTTCAGTGAGGAGAAAGATGTAAACGGCATAAATTGTGTCTTTCAACTTCTGACGGGGTGGTTATCGCATGTTGGAGAAAGACAAAATTACAACAGTATCAGAGAAGACCAAAGGCAACTTGATAACCACAGGCCTGTAACTGATTAAGTGATGGTAAAAATGCAGTGTTGCGATAACGTTCTCAGCTAGTTCATAGAAATGATGAATAAAACATCTTCCCACTTCTCTGGGGAACTTTACCATGGTTGGTGATAAAATAGGTCTATCGAGTCAGTTCAAATTACATAATATTACTACATTAAGTTTTCATATGATAATTCATATGATAATTCACTTTCTAGTGGCATAAATGATAGAAACACTTGTACATATGAAATCATGAATTTCTTTGGCAATTTTGCTCACGTTCTTTATGTATCTATTTACACACTTTTTCCTGCTGTCCACAACCTGCGTGAATTTCTAGTTCAGGATGTAGAACACAGGACAAAAAGTGACAGCACGAGCTGTTATCAAATTGCATGGCATAATTATTATCAGTAATGTCAAACTGTGAACAATGCCAAAGATCTGAGGTCTAATGTAATACACAGGTTTGTAACTTCTGAGTGAAGGAGGAAGTTGCTGATGCCACTTTGAATCAACATTCACTCAAATGACCTACTTGACTGCATGCACAATGTGTAGCGTTTGTAGGCTTTGACTTGTTCAGTACTTTCCTCTTTACTGTCTCTAGCTAGTAGGAAATCTCGTTAGTTTTTAAATCAATCATTCTCAAAAGTCATAAAATAGTAGACTCTACCTACCTCGACTAGTTAATATGGTAAGCTCTATCATTTTCAACTATTTATTTATTTATTTATTTATTTATTTATTTATGTCAGTAGATTCATAACTCTATTGGCCAGAATACGTTAAATTTTAACTTTGAATGGTAGTGACATCAGCATATGACAGGAATGTACGTATTAATTCACTCACGTATCTTCACTTGAGGAGATGTTTGTGTGGTGGTTGGAAAGGAGGATGGGAAAAATAAAATTGAATAGATACGGGCATAAGACGAGATCTTCTGAGTTTACCAAGATATTCCTGCATGGATGGGTGCAAAAGGAAGACGGGAGAAAGGCAGGCAGAATAAGAGTTGGGAGGAGAACATCGGGGAATGGACAGATGTAACTGGGTAACAGCGTGAGGGTGGTAGAAAGACGAGAGGAATAGAGAGAGAGAGAGAGAGAGAGAGAGTTGGTTGCCATAACGACTGTGTCGCTCCAACGACCCATCAGACATTACTGGATAAGTGAGATGAGTGGGATGTTAAAGAGGGCAGGGTGATGGTGTGGTGCTCCACTTTTTAGATTGATATACTGGCATGTGAAAAAGTTCACCGAAACACTGTCCTATTATTTCATACATGATATCACCGATAAGCGCATATGACGAACACTGATATAGTAACTTTATCATTTTGAAATATGCCAGTAAGTGGTCCTTTAGACCGGTAAACAACTTGATAATAATCATGAAATCATCTATCTATTTGTGAGGAGAAACCATTAGCTGTCCTAGAACATTCTCAACAACAAGTCAAAAAGAAAGAAAATGTTTACGAGTGTCTTAAAGCCTATAGGAAATGGACTGATTGAAAATATACATTGTATATCGACAGAACTTATTAAATTTATTCATTAACTTTTTGATAATTATTGCTTCCATTTTGTTTTTGTCCTTCTGAATATATCGCGATCTAAACTTTTACTAAAATATCTGTCACTTTTCTGCCATGTAAGTTTTTTTCAAAAAATCCATACACTGTATGTGAGATGCAATTTGACAGTTATTGTGTAATATAGATTTATGTCCAGATTGTGTAGTTGTTATGCCAATTGTTAGTAACCACCTTACAATAGTCAAGAGAACGAAACTAATCTAATTTTGTCGACCATTACTTGATCAGCTCTTAATTATACGCTAAGTCTCAACCCTAAGCAAGTGGGATTATCTCTACTTAAGACGCATACCCAGTTTATGGAAGAAAATATTTGGTAGAAATTTGCCATAAAAATATCAACGATGTTTGTTAGTTTGTTTCCTTCATTTTAGTTGGTTAGTTAGTGTGTCCGTTAGTTAGTTAGTTAATATGTTACTTAAATAGTTCAGACACAGCTTTTTCTTTTTTTTTTTAACTGGTCAGGGTAGACAACCAGAAAAAGCAAACACTTCAATAAAACAAACAAAAAAATCTCTGAGAGAGCTAACTCAAGTTCTGTTTAAAAGATGAAACGCTGCAACAGGGAAGTTAACTGAAAATGAAAGGAAACTTAATGAACACAGCCTGGATAACATAGCAGACAAAAATGTAGCACTCGGATCTGATAATTCTCTCATGTTACAGTCAAGTTCTTAATCAAAACTAAATGACAGGCGACACGATGAAATCAGGCGCTCGTCAAACAGTGAATGAATTTTTAATGCAATTTTTTTTTCTTCAACAAACCCTTCTATAGAAATCTAAAATGTATTCAGAATTCAATTTGCAGAAATAGAATGAGTAAAAGCCAAAAAATTGTATTTAAATTTCATGGCCTAACAAGGATTAAAAAGGATTTACAAAAGTGATCGGTCATTTTCTCAGTAAAGTCAGATGCAGCAACAGGTTATCCTATCATCTTATATTGCCAATATCTTAACTTCTATCTAAGATAGAACAATCATTTTTCACACACAAAAAGGGAAATGAATAATCTTCACAATGATACCAATAACTCCATATGCTCAAAATTTGACGAGAGCCTGATTTCATCGTGTTGCATCTCAAATGACTTCAAGTGCAGTCGAATACTGAATGCTGGTTTCAGGCAGGCCTTAAGATTGGAAAGGAGCTATTATTTTTTTCTGACTCACAGATAATATCCTCCCTCTAGAGCGATGAATATTTCAATTCCTCCTTCGAAAATCAGATGTCTCTTTCCTGATTTTGACACGAGGTGCATTGTTTCAGGTTATCAATTCTGATATCAGTAATCATGACGTAGCCTTTCACATAATATTTGCTTTCTGGGGAAGGAGCCTTTCTCTGTTTTTGGTCTGTATGCCAGCTTTGGTCTCTGAATCCCGTATAAAGTCATTGGGATTTTCTCACAGCTCTCTTCTATTGTGTCTCTTGTGCAAGCGGGCGTGTGTTTCCGCAACAGTTTCCTCCTCATTTGAAAAATCTGGTACTTATGGTGGCAATCAGTGACTGTTTCTTTTATTCTTGGAGTGAAAGGAATTCTATACTAAGGCAATATCTTCAAGCAGTCTGTGACGAAATGAACGTAACAGAACGTTATGTTTGTTTTTGTTAAAGTACTATTTGTATCTCAATTATTGACCTAGAATAACAGTAAGATGACCTCTTCATTTCTCGGTGTTGTCTGTTTACTACCTCCTTTGTATGTCCCCAGGTCTTCTTCCTTCTAAGAGTCTGTGGATCTAGCCAAGTTCCATGTTGTTACAAGCTGTTAAAAATGCAACCGGATATATTATAGGTGAAAAGTTATCCTTATCCTCTATGGATCTGCCAAAGGGTTTCTCTCCATATCATCATCTGCAGTGACATTCAATCCCCCCCCCCCCAACCAAAACAGTTATTAACAGTAACAGCGGGCTGGAAAAAAGTGTTCATGTCAACACTCAACAATTGTGAGTTCAAGCAAGCAAAAGATTATTATTGTTCTATATTTGCTAATCTTCATCGTGACAGGAACTTCGGCATGCATAAAATCAACATGTGGTAAGATTTTAAATTTGTTATTCTATAATTATTCACTTTTTTTTTCATCATTTAATTTATTGAACTACAGTTTTGTTTGTTTGTTTGTTTCTTTGTTTTCAGAAAGAAAGATTCGATCCTGTAGACAGCTTGTATTTATGATAAATCTTTTTCATAAATGTGTTTGGATCGAAGGTGTTATAATCCTTATAATCAGTTATAATCATTCTTTCCAGATGTAGTTTGACGTGAAGATAATCATCTGCCCTATAGAGTTTTCTGGGTTTTGGTTTGACAGTGATTCAGAATGATCGCGGCTACATGGCGCGCAACACCGTTGAGGATGGTCACAAGAAAATAAGAATTATTGAACGCTGCATATAATACGGGGTATTAAATAGTGTTAAAAGGAAGAGCTTTCACAAACAAGATATTTCATGAAAACATGCAGTTTGTCTTGTGGCTTCCCGCATGTTTACATTTATTTGGTTGGACGGCGCTGTTCATATTGATGGTCTCATTTGTTGAGTAAAAGTCTACTGTACATATAAATTTATGATTTGTAACCTGTTTCCGTGAAATATTCTTTATAGATACTCCCTCAGAATTAACTGCGTCCTGTCCTGTTTGGGATTTTAAGTATGATATGTCTCTTTTCGTGACATTTCTATACAGACGAGTTGCAGACTTGTGATGACAGCTGCTCATGTGAGGAACTGAAGGCTGAGATCAGTGAAACACAGGCGTTTTATTTCTGTGTCAGTGGTCTGACGACAAGATGGACGGCTCGTTTGAATGGCACTCGACTGAAACCTCGTCAATGGACGAATAGAAGGTGGTGGGACTATACGGTCTTGTCAAATTCCGAAGCCTCAGTGACATTCATGCTAAGCAAGTTAACCCCTGCAGACTCGGGTGAATTCAGTTTCGAATTATTCACTGAGCAAAACCCAAATTGCACTGTGGAGTACACGTGTAGTTTACAAGTTCTACATGGTGAGCACACAGACAGCCAAATTAACAGCCAGCAGGAAAGGAACAGTGCAGGTCTGTTTATGGACAGAATATTGAAAAATAGATTGAGGTACAATGAAGAGACAACATCTGGTCAATAAGACCAAGTAATTTCGTATCACGACACAAGCAAGACATTCACGTTTATAGCAGTCATGTTTTTCATGTCCTTTTTTTTTCTTCTGTTTCTTTTTTCTTCTTTTTTTTTTTTTGGTATGTTTATGTGTGTATGTGTTTGTTTGTATGTATGTTATACTGTTTTGTTTTTATTTGTTTCTTTGTTTGTTTGTCTTGGCGATGTTTTTGCTGTGTCTTTTGAGGTAGGGTCTTCTTATGAAAACCATTTTTTTTTCAGATCATTTTTTTCCTTTTTTTTTCTGTTATTTTATTTAAGAATTATTGCTGTTATTATTATAACATTTAATATAAGAATATCATTTCAGTTGTTAGTCTCTCTGTACCGTCCAGGGATCTTTTATTTGTGATGAAGTTTTGAAGGCAGTTACACTGAGTAATACCTCGGTAAAATAGATGTGTTTAGGAGATTGTCCGAGATGGTGCTGATCATATCAGATGATTGATTTCTGCACTTAATAGCGCTACAGCACAATGACAGTTCCCTAGACTTTTCAGCCTCTGAAAATTGGACCAGTGAATTGTTGCTAGCCAATAAATCAAAAACATGTCAAATATCACACAGGATTTGGGAGTGATGCGTAACACGCAATAAAGTTTCACTGAAGAATGAAATTTGTGACAAAATCTCTCTTTAATCCGTCAGCGTTGTAAAAAGTTGTTAATGGTATTTTGTCTTTCTTTCGCAACCCAGACTGTCCACATCTTTGCCCTGAGGAGAGAGACAGACAGCCAGTAGTGATGGTCGGTCTCTACCAGAGAATGTCCTGGTCTTTCTGTGTCCTGGTGGACATTATGCTTGAGGAGGCCGTTCTGAACGGTACACGTCTTATGCGGGGTCAGTGGCGGGATGGGAAGTCGTGGGAGTACGAGAAACTGGAAGAACATCTGAAGTATCACGTGACAGTTGAACTGGCAAATGTAACAGATGGAGATACTGGTCAGTTTGAGGTTACATTGACATCAAAGACAACTCATTGCGAGCTGAGCTACAGTTTTGCTATACAAATAACAGGTAGTATAATCTTTCACAATTATGGCCGACAAGACTGAGATTTGAAGCTCTACAGTCTCCTAAATGTGTCCAACTAACGTAATGACCCACCCTACACAATAATAATACAACATCAAAAACACGAAGATAATAACATTTCTTGGAAAAAGGACACCGGCAGCTATATCAATGTGGCCCACTAAATTATTTATTTCTATTTACTTTTCCCCTTCTTTCTTTCTTTCTTTCTTTCTTTCTTTATCTATTTATTTATGTAAAAGAACAACATTCGGTGTTTGGCTGTTTTCCAGACGAAGATATTAAAACCGTATCCTCAGCCCAAATCTCAGACAGTGATGATAGTCAAGACTCCACTCCAATCTCAGACTGTGAGACCAGTCCAAGTTCAATGTCTACATCAGCTGTGCCGATCTTCTCCAGTTTGCACATCCTTGCCATTGGCTCTATCACTGCTTTGATCGTCCTGGCCATGATCACAGCCTTCTGTTACCGTCACACACGTAAGTGTTTCTTTATATCTTTGTCCACTTTCTTTCTCATGGCCTGAGATCTATCCATTTTGGTGATCGGAAGATGATCGGAAAAGGAGTGTCTGCTACTTCTTCTTCTTGTTTTCTTTTTCTTCTATTGTTATTATGATTGTTTTTTTTAATTACTTTTTATTGTCAGTACTTTTCGATGTTGATTTTCTTGGTGTTCTTTCTTTTTCTGTTGTTAGACACACGATATTAGTCACCAGTTTTTATATGGAACAGAGTTTTTTGTGTTATTGTCCACACCTATTTATATAGATTTACTAACCATGTCCTCCCTACTTTACAGAGAATGACATATTATGGTCACAGCACGTCATTTGATGAGCTTTACCATTATGATTCTATTGAAGTCAGACACAATTCTATTGGCATGTTTCTCTAATGACATCAGTTGATAGCTGCGTAGGAAAGCCATGAGGCATTAGTTACATTTTGACATGTGTATATTACGTTTGTAGTGACGATATGCCGATAAAATTTGAGAACTATTCCTATTTCTATATTTACCTATAGATGTTTCTTACCATTTGTTGATTCAGCTTCAATCGAATCCGCAGAAACTACTTGAATTTTTTTTTTTTTTTTTTTTTTTTTAATTTTGAATTTTTGACTACAACAGTTTACTAAACTTTTTTTTTACTGTCTACCTAGTAATAGATAAATGATATAATAATGCATGTAATAATAATAGTGAAAGGCATCTTCATAACGCTTCAGTCCCTGTGGGTTAGAAATGCTTTAAAGAACCAAAGTAATTTTACAGTCACACATACAGATAGAAACTGATCCTAACATGAGCAATAGCATACATACATAGTCATAATGTGGCATACAAAAGCGATCTGAGATTTGCTCACATACATTAAAAGTGTAACAGAACTACATACTATATCTTGTGGGTATGACTGTCAATTATCTCATAAGAATAGCTAAACTTGTCGCTGAGAGAGGTGCTCGTTCAACGAGTATGTTCTTAGCCGATGTCTAATTAAATTATGGACTGTATGTGCATATATCCAACACTTACATATCAGTAACTTCGTTGTATAATACTACTACTAATAATATAATAATAATAACAATAATAATAATAATAATAATAGAGAGCATTTGTTATAGTGCTTGTCCCCGTAAAGACAGACTCGACGTGCTTCACTATCTATCATTACCCTTACAGATCCAAAGAAGACACTCATAAACGTTCTCAGCTTCCTGGGAAGCATACAAGGCGGCCGCCTGTTAGGCGCTCAAATCCTTATCAATCCAACAATATCAGTCACTGTCTATAGTTGGGTACCCATTTAAACCTGGGTCGAGTCAGGAAATATATAATACTTTTTCACCTAACCTGAATGCACAGACAGTAGAGTAACATGATAGTTCCTCCCGGCTCTGCTAAGAACTTGGCCTCGGATGAGCTCAGCGAAACAATAGAGGAGTAACTATACACCTTGAAGTCCTGAATAATGACAATAACAAGTAATATAACTCGTATTCCCTTACAAGTACGACCTATAATACTTTTACAAGCTATTATAGTGAAAAACGAAGACTACTGATACTTGTTTTTGTTTACTGTCGGCATGTGATGGTTTCCCGCGCTTCTTCCTATCTGATTCCCTGCGCCACATGGTCGTTCGTCTGCCCATCTCTTATTATTTTATGATGTGACAGCGAAGTATTTTGTTACTCTACCGTCTGTGCTGAGCCCCAGTATCATGACTGTGAGTCACTCTATTTGTTCACTGTCTGTGTTATCTTTTGTCCAGTTTTAGAGAGGCCACGCCAGAGAGTCTGTAGAGAACAGAACAGGAGAGAGACCGGAACAGATGAGGAGCCAGAATACATGGAAGTGATTTAATCAAACCTACATGGACAGGACTCCTAATCGGAAGTTGTTAGCATGGAATTCATTCTGAACTATCTGATATTCCGCCCATAAGATCAGCTTTTACTGCTTTTTATGTGTCATTATGCTACAGCAATTTTGTAAGTAATGTTATTGTCATTGATATGCTCCTGGTGAGATTTTTAACTCTTTAACATCCGGCACATTCTAAAAAGTATAATAGTATAATTGCCCAAACACGGTATATCCACTCCTGTTCTGTATCAGCCTCGGCTCTGGCTAATCATCCAGTGACGCGAATAATTCACCAGAATAGATGTTAACACTATGCAAACACAGTACATCTTTCTTAGATCCACTCCACTCTTGTTTTATGCTCTGTCATGTAAACAGTTATAGTGTTCATTTTTATGTTGGATACCGAGATAACGTCACTGGTTAATCATACGAAGCCATGACTGAGAAGGAAAGGGAGACCAATGTACTGGTATGGTTGTACACTACGTCTGAGACAGTGTTGAATACCAGAGGCCCAAAGGTGCGATTGTAATACATGGGTAGGATTGTGCTTACCAATATAATAAAGGCTTTGTGCTGCGTTCATCTCTTTATATGTTTCTGGAACACAAATCAGTTATTGTGAATTCCTTTGCTTTCCTTTCCTATCTCATAACCTGTTGAGGTCGTTGGGGCACCATCATAGACTTTGCAACAATCTTCTTCCATTTCTCCTTGTCCTTACTTGTTCTTTGCGAATCGGCGAAGTCCAAGCCTCTCCATTCCTTGATGTTACCCATCTTTTTCTTGGTCTCCTCTTTTTCGACTTCCTTCAACTGTACCCTGAAGAATCATTTTGACTAAGCCTGCTGACCTTGAGACATGTCCATACCACCGTAGCTTGTGTTTCTTGACTGTTGCAAGGAGTTCTCCATGTGGCCCTACTGCATCTTGGACTTCATTTCTTACTCTTTCATTCGTGATGTGATCATGTACGCGATATTCCCAGGAGTCTCCGAAAGCACTTCATTTCCATGGATTATACTTGCCATTGAATCTCTGTTGTTGGTGTCCAAGTTTCACATGCATAAGGATAGACTGAAAGGACCAAAGAGCGCACAAGCCACACTTTAGAGCCGAGACAGATATTCTTGTCCCTCCAGACTGGCTTGAGTTTGGTCAGGGCTGCTGTTGTTTGTGCTGCCCTGAAGCGGATTTCTTGATTCGACCCTTTGTCAGATATGATAGAGCCCAAGTATTTGAAACTTCGAACTGTTTCTAGTTCTTGACTTTTGGCCTGGATGTTGTTTGTTATGCCATTGACGTTGTTGGTCATAATGTTGGTTTTTGCAGTGTTGATTTCCATTCCATATAATGTGGAGGTTTCATCAAGAGTCTTCACCGGATTCCGAGGCTCCTGCTCTCCTTCAGCTATCCCAACAATGTCATCTGGAAATTAGAGGTCTATGCACGCCAGTGCCTACGGTGCCATTGTTGTCTTCTGGAGCATCTGATTTGTCATTATTCTCTCCAGATAGATGTTGTATAGGCTAGTGACAGAAGACAGCCCTGAAGTACTCCAACTGTGGTTTTGAACCATTCACTAATGTTTCCATCCAGTAAGACAGCACTTGTAACTTGGGCATATAGCTGTTCAACAACCCCTATGAGATTAGCCCCAATGTTATACTTTTTCATTGGTGCCCAAAGTGCTGCATGCCAAACTCTATCAAATGCTTTTCCGAAGTCATTGAAGACATGGTACAGGTCTCTTTGATGTTGAAGGTGTTTTTCGATAGCATTCTGAGATTGAAGATATGTTCGGTAGTACTCCTGCCTGCACTAAATCCTGCTTGTACTTAAGCTATGATGTCTTTAATCTGTGTTTCAGTCTGTTAAGTATTACTTTGAGCATGAATTTGCTAGGATGACTTATCAAACTGGTTATTCTGTAGTTCTAGGATTGTTGCAAGTTTCCTTTCTTTGGAAGAGTTATGACTAGCGACTTTGTCCAGGCTTCAGGCCACCGGCCTGATTGTCAAAACTTGTTACATATTGTTATTAGTATATCGATTGGTGTTTCTCCCTACTGGACAAGTTCAGCTGGAGTGTTGTCAAATCCAGGAGATTTTCCTGTCTTGAGTGACTTAATTTTTGCCTCTACTTCTTCTCTAAGGATTGAGGGGCCATTATCAATGATTGTTTCACTGTCATTCAATACTGCATTGTCCCCACTTTGCTGATGGCCGTACAGTTCTGAGCAATATTCTGTCTAGCGCTTGATCTTGAAGACTTCTTGTTCCTCTGTGAGGCAATTCCCTAATTTGTCTTGGATTGTGGTGGATTTTCTTTTGTTTCTCAGTGATCAAATATTTCACTACCTGAAAAGCCAAGCCTTTTTGCCATTGTTTCTATTCAGACTGTCTTCTATCTCTTTACTTTGGTCTTCCATCCAGTTCTCTTTGGCTTTTGTCAATCCTGTCTTCAGTTTCCTGTTTTTTTTCCTGTATTTGGTGGCTCCATCTGTCCCTCCTTCTCCTTTCTTTAGATTCCTTCTCTTGTCACACAGATCTAGAATGCCATTGGTGATGCATGGTTTCTTTGTCCGTTTTTGTTTTCCCAGTATTTCTGATGCTGTTTCAGTCACGACCGTGTTAAATGTGTTTGTGAGCGTGTTAACATCAATTTGGTCCATGCATGTAACTGCTCATTCCCAAATAATGACCGGCTAATCTTCCAGGTCATTCTAAAGTTTGCATCAATGAGTTTGTAAACAATGCGCAAATAATAATATCTGCGTTTGAACATTTCGACAAAGTTTTGAGTAAGCTGTGTTCACTTTGTTAGAAGACGCATCCTTTGCGATTGTTAAGCGAATGACGTCAGTTTTTTTAAAATCTAAATTAACACTTCAGACGTGTTAAATAACCCCATTATGCTGTTATGTAGGCAGGCTTTACAGACAAAAATAAAAAGGATTTGTTATGCTAGTGTGAAACTGATTCCGCAAAACAAAATTTGGAAAACAATAATTTTATTTTGTTTCGTTTATGATAAGGTCTATACAAATGATTTATCATTCCATTTATTCCTGGTCTATTTTGTCCGTGGCATAATTGTAATATTTTATTCTGGAGATTTAATAATTTCTTGCTTCACCGATGATGTTACTCATGGTGTCTCCGTAGTTGGCTCATAGTTTTCCATTTAACTCTATATCTTTCTGTGTTCATGTAATTTAATTGCAGTGTGCAAATACCCTGTTCTCATTCCTGCGTGCACGCCATTGAGTCAATATTATGGAAAATAATATGTTAAAATGAAATTGTGTGCTCTGAGCACATCGCAGGAATAAAGACAGTGTTCTTATCAGGTTCCAAGTTGACTGTGCCTATTGCCTGCAAGTTCTAGCTCTCGCCAATGCTGAAATCTTTCGCTGCTACCGTACGCAACCATAAAAAATGTTCCGGCAATTTGTTCACGTTCTGGTAACCTCTCTGAATCCAGACCTCATTGCCTTTTACTAGAAACTTCATCCTGTCATGAAATGTTTTCTTCTGATCGCTTTTTCTTTTTTTTTTTTAAATCAGTCCTTCAAATGACACGAGGTAAAGTGATGTTTTTCTTCTTTGTATTGCGTGTTCAACGTATATTCTGTGTGGCAAAAGCAAGTGCCAGTGCTGGTAAAAAAAAAAAAAAAAGTCCTTATTGTTATCTCCTGACTGTGCGTCGTTACATCAGAACAATCTTAAAGGGTAACCTCCTGTCTTTTTTGTCAAACCCATAGTCTTCATAATGGAAACATATCTATAAACAGCTATATTTGACATATATATATA